>JAEDXY010000042.1:0-250000 GCA_019395295.1 Osmanthus fragrans | reverse complement strand
ATCTACCAGCCATATTATCTTTTTCTCATTTATCAAAAGATCGCTCATCTTTGAGTTGCAATGTATCTGAAATCCAAGCATTATCTGGCTTAAGTATAAGACTGCATTTATTAGTCCTCCCATGTCTTTTGATCTCTTTTCATGAACAACACTAGTGTTCCTAATTTTCTCTTTGCAGTGTCATCTATTTTATGCTCCATTTTTCTCTATTATTTTCAATGGATAATGAGTATACACTGACTATTCTTCATCCCTCTATATACTGTGTCCATTTGTTCTCTAGAACAACAACACTTCTCTAGGAAATCAATTTTTTTGTCGACTTGCACGAGCCAGATATATTAAACTACATCTTAATGTTCTAACATTTCAAGATAGTTTTTGTTGTTTCCATTGAACAATTTACGCATCCTTAAGGTAATGCAACTAAGGTAGCAGGGTAGACTGAGTTTAATGGATTGTTTCATTATTTAGTTTATGTTGGGTATTTGTTGCCAAACAACCTCAAACGAGCAATGATGTTTAAAGGTTATTTTTATAGGCTTCGGTCGAGGATTGAAATAGGAAATTAACACCACAAGGCGAGACCCATGGGCCATTTGAAGCAACATTATAATGAATGGTTGCTCATGGTCTATTCACTGATGGCCTATTAAAAGGCTCACCGATTTACTCATTTGTTTGGCCCATTTGTTGTGTGCACTAGCTCTTTGTGTTTGTATGTGTTGTCTTTTCATTTTATAACGCGAGTATGGCAAGAAAGAAAGGAAGCATCCATTTTTCTTTCTCCTCTGTTTGAGCAGCCACCTTTATTCTCTGTGGGTTTGAGAAAGGGCTACCGTGAGCAACTCTTCTTTGCCAGCATTTAGTAGGGTTTAGGGTTTGAGCTTATTGATTGGAATAACCTTGTGATGTAGGTTTATAAACTAAGCCCTAAATTTTTGTGGTCATTCAAGTGTTGTATTTTTCACATCGTGGAGCTCTTAGTGGTGTAAATTACTCAACAATTGTATTAGAGCAAGTTATTGTTGTTTTTGGCTTTTAAACCCACATCACAAGGTTACTACAGTTAAAAAGCTCAAAACCTAAATTTCACTAAATGCTCAAGATGAGTTGCTCACAACACAAAAGAGCCTTCTCAAATCAACATAGAGAAATATCCCACAAAGATAGTGAAAGTAGTTGCTCATGAAGAAGAGAGAAAAACGGCTACTTTTCTTTATTGCCACACTTACCTTGTATGATAAAAAGGCAACATATATAAACGTAAAGAATTAAGGCAACCACACAAATAGGCCAAGCTCGTAAATGGGCCAAAGACTCTTTAACAACTAGGCCTTAACTTAGAGTGGACCATGATCAACGAATTATCACTTCAAATGGCCCATTAAGTTTAAGGTCGAGCTTTTAATTTGGATCTCATTTTGTGGTGTTAATTCAATCTTTGTTCGAAGCCTATGAATATAACTTAAACATTAAAACATCATTGCCCCAAACAGTTTATTATTTTTAAATACTCATTTATATATTGTATTCAGTTAGGGTTTTTTTTTTTTTTTTTTTTAAAATAAAACTTTGAGATTTTCTCATTTCTCTTTATTCATTAGGTATTCTTTATGAAGTAATGCATTTTTTCCAGATTTCCGGGGGAGCCAACTAAGAGACTTTTTTTGTTGTTTATTTTTGACTTCTAAAGGTTGATATGTTAATGTATATCTTCTAGGCGAGAGAACTAGCTAACATTCTAGGGATTGTGGGACCAACCATACATGATTTCTATGCATCCCTCCCTCTGTATTACGCTTGTGGGACCAACCATACATGATTTCTGTGTACAAGTTCTTAGTTGCTCGAAAATTTTAAAATTTGAGTCAATAGATTTTGTTTGATGTTAGATGCTCTCTATGTGATGTGACATTTGATTTTTAGCTACTTTTCCCTTTTCCTTCCGTGTAAAAATATCAGAAGTTTGCTAGGCATACATTTAAAAGTGGTCTTAAAATGCCAGACATGTTGCTACATTTTGAATTTGTAATTCTAATTAAAACAACTAAGCCCTTGTTTGGTTTTTCTAAATATCAGATTTTGATAAAAGTTGATAAAATGTGGGGTTGAAAAGCTGATAAAATTTTTTGGGTCCCATGAAATGTGTGGTAAAATTGAGTGCTGAGTTTGACTTAGATTTTTATCTTTTTTTAGCTAAACAAGTTGGTCAAATGATTAGAAGATTATTTGTCCTGTATGCTTTAAGTTTTCTTAATATCCTATATGGTTCCACCAAGTGATTTTAGAATTTCTGCAGAACTCTTTGGTGGATGTCAATTGAAAAAATTTAGATGGTGCATTGCTTTAAAATATAACGAGTATTAGCGTGTTTTATACAGGGGACGGATGATGATGTGGTGAATTGTTTACATGGTAATGGATTATGGAAGTTGGCTAGGGAACCGTTCGAGCCCTTGTGGATTAAGGGAGGTGGGCACTGCAATTTGGAGCTTTACCCGGATTACATCCGCCATCTTTGCAAGTTTGTCCAAGAAATGGAAAATATGACTACTGAAACTCGACTCAGAAAGATCCGGGAGACTTTCCGTCTGCAGAAAAGGTCAAAGTGTTCTTCCAGTAAGTGTTGTAGCATTAAACTCAAACAACCCAAATGCGCAGAATGTTTCTATCCGAGTTGTAAAAAGTGCTGCCAGTGGCCGAAATGTCCAAAATGCCCAGAATGTCGTCCGAGTTGCCTCTCATGTTTCAAACCTAGCTGCATGAGATGTTCGTGTCGGTGCAACTTGTGCTCGTGCTTGTGCTCGGTGAAATGTTCGTGCTGGTGATATTTAGTGGTGGGTATACTTAGTTATTCGTATTTAAGGAGTGGAAAGGCTAGTTTCTTTGTGCAGATTGCTCAAACTTGTTAATAGCCCCTGGAACTGTGCAGTAGTCCGAGACTCTTGGAGTATTTCTAGGAACTTAAAACCCATAAAGTGCAATTCTGTGCTTGATGAATGGTTGGGCACTTTTAACCTGAGATAGGCGACAAGATTCTTGTAATGGTGTCTACATGGGAGTGTAATGGGCTTCCCTTTATTTTAATAGATTGCATATTCCATTTACTGCCCTTATTATCAATGTATTTAATATATATATATATTTTAAAAATGATATAAATCGACAAGTATAAAAAATAAAAATAAAAAGTTTGGCTCGGGTTCGGGGAACTCGGGGTGAAGATCATATTCACCATTCCCCCGACTCGTTCAACATTTGGGGTGCGGCAATCTTTGGAGGCTAGTGATGAAAATTTTTGTAATCCTTGTGAAGATTGTTGAGAAGAAGATCGACAAGGGAGATGACGATGTTATACTCAATGGATTTTTTAATTTTGTAGTCAAGGTTTATTTTTAATAATTATTATTCTATTTTCAATTAGTTTAGTTTGCATTTGCTTGCTTGGGCTTGGAAAGAAAAAAGGCCTGGCCCATAGGGAACCAGCTGATAGACATAAAGGAAAATTACACAATAGCAGGGATTTAAAAATCACAATTCAAAAGTCAGGGATCAAATTTCGTTATTCAAAAATCAAGTATTGATATAATAAATAAATATCCAAAGTTAACTCTCAAACACTAATTATTTTCATCTATCTTCATTCTCTCACTTTTCTCGCCTCTCTCTAACTTCGCTGTCCACACTCACCACCACCCACTGGTCCCACTTCTCTCACCTACCTCTCTCTCTCTCTCTCTAACTTCGTCGCCTGTGCCACTCACCAACATCCAACAGTGACAACGCCTCCTCTCACTGGTGACAACTCTTCTTTCTAGTGCGGTCGCCACAACAGCGAGTGTGGCGTTGGGGTATGGTTGTGGTAGGGGGCTGCTGTGGTTTTCAGCAGTGGTGGCGTCGAGGTATGGTGGTAGTAGTTGTGGTTTGGGGCTGCTGTGGTTTTCAGCGGTGGCGACGCTGGGGTATGGTTGTGGTGGAGGCTGCTTGTCGCGAATGTGAGCGTCGTGGTGTTAAAACCAGATTGTTGTTATCTTCGGTGCGATTTTCAACAGTGACGGCATTGGGGTATGGTGGTGGTAGTGGTGGTTTGTGGCTGCCGTGGTTTCAATGGTGGTAGCCTCGGGGTATGGTGGTGGTGGTGGAGGCTACTTTTGGTGGTGTTAGTGGTAGTTTGGGGTTATTGTGATTTTCAGCGATGGAGGCTTTAGGGTGTGGTGGTGGTGTTGACGTTGCTCGTGGTGGTTTGGGGCTTCTTGTAGTGGTTTGTGGAGGCTGCTTGTGATGATGGTAATGTTAGTTTCAGCGAGGGAGGCGTCGGGGTGTCGTGGTGGTGTTGACGCTGCTTGTGGTGGTTTGGGGCTGCTGTGGTTTTTGGCAATGGCGGCGTCCGGGTGTGGTGGTGGTTTGTCAGTGGTTTTGGTGGTTTTGGGAGTTTTAGGTGGTGGTAGTGTTAGTTTGGGGCTATTGTGATTTTCAGCGATGGAGGCTTCAGGGTGTGGTGGTGGTGGTGGTGTTGACGTTGCTTGTGGTGGTTTGTGAAGGCTGCTTGTGATGGTGGTAGTGTTAGTTTTCAGCGAAGGAGGCGTCGGGGTGTGGTGGTGGTGTTGATGCTGCTTGTGGTGGTTTGGGGCTGCTGTGGTTTCTGGCAACGTCGGGGTGTGGTGGTGGTTTGGCAGTGGTTTTGGTGGTGTTGGGAGTTTTAGGTGGTGGTGGTGGTAGTGGTAGTGTTAGTTTGGGGCTATTGTGATTTTCAGCGATGGAGGCTTCAGGGTGTGGTGATGGTGTTGACGCTGCTTGTGGTGGTTTGGGGCTGCTTGTGGTGGTTTGTGGAGGCTGCTTGTGATGGTGGTAGTGTTAGTTTTTAGCGATGGAGGCGTAGGGATGTGGTGGTGGTGTTAACGTTGCTTGTGGTGGTTTGAGGCTGCTGTGGTTTTTGGCAATGGCGGCGTCGGGGTATGGTGGTGGTTTGGCAGTGGTTTTGGTGGTGTTGGGAGTTTTAGGTGGTGGTAGTGTTAGTTTGGGGCTATTGTGATTTTCAGCGATGGAGGCTTTAGGGTGTGGTGGTGGTGTTGACGCTGCTTGTGGTGGTGTTGACGCTGCTTGTGGTGGTTTGGGGCTGCTTGTGGTGGTTTGTGGAGGCTGCTTGTGATGGTGGTAGTGTTAGTTTTCAGCGAGGGAGGCGTCGAGGTGTGGTGGTGGTGCTGACGTTGCTTGTGACGGTTTGGGGCTGCTGTAGTTTTTGGCAATGGCGGCGTCGGGGTGTGGTGGTAGTTTGGCAGTGGTTTTGGTGGTGTTGGGAGTTTTAGGTGGTTGTGCAGGTAGAGATGTTGGCGGCGATGGTGGATCTGGCGACGATTTTTGTTGGTGGTGCAGGTGGAGGTGGTGGTACGGTAGTGGTGGCGGTGGCAATCACCGGGAGAGGGTGTTCTAATTGGCGGTAGTGTTGGTGAGGCCACTCTGACCACTCTTTGGTTTCTGTGACTAATAACTCAATTGTGACCTAAAAATTTTGATAATATATGACTGAAAAAATTTGTGACCAACTAATTTAAAAATTGGTGATCGACAAATAATCCGTGACCTATAATTTGTGACTGAAAAATTTTCTGTGACCAACTAATAAGAAAAATTGTGACCAACAAATAAATTGTGACCTGTAAATTTTTTACGAAATAATTTGTGACTTATTAATTTGATAGTATGTGACCAATAAATAATTTGTGACTTTAATTATAAATCTGTAACCATTAATTGTGTAATTGTAATTTTATTATATTTAATTAATTATATATAAACCTGATTTTTGAATTTTTAAACTATATACCTGATTTTTGAATTGGTGTAAACTATACATCTTAATTATAAATTTTTCCCTAGACATAATGAACTAGCGGGCTTAGTAGTTTTTGGACAAGAAAAATGGGCCAAATAGTTTTATAATGTGACCGATCATTGCCTTTTTCTCCTATAAGTGTTTCTTGATATTTTTTCGACAAGAGTAAGATTTGGAGTCGATTAGGTCTCACTACGCATCACTAGTAACAGGAAACAAGAATTATTCATTCGATTTCTTTCCAATGAGAAGTAGATGCCTGCAGAAGATCGTTCGTAATTTTTGCTTTTATAGTATTTAAACTTAAGTTTTTTTAGATTAGAATATTTTCAAAAGGCGCTTTATATTTAAAATTTTACCTTTTTATAGAGTCGATCCTTGAAATTAAATTCAATTGATTCATCAAATTTGAAGAGCAATTCTTTATTTATTTGTAGTTTATAATCATTGAATTTAAAAAGGTTTAAATTCCAATGCTCCACTACTTGGATTATTCAATCCATAGGTCATTGGCATCTTAAAAGATGTATAATATTAATTGATAATGAGGAATTTTTTTTTTTTTTTTTTTAACAAGTAAAATAAAGAGTTTGTCGGAGTTTATAAAGAATTTACTCTTTAAATTTAAAGATATGATCGAAAAATAAAGAAACTTTTGAAGATGCTCTTAGTAGTGCACAATTTGGATGGTAAGAAGCTAGATTAATTAATGTTGCTTGGTTCCTTAAAGATTAAAGTGATTGTTTTATTTTTGTCGGATTATGAATTATGATACATAGCCTATTTAGAGAACTTGAGCAAAGAACAACCTATCTAAGATTCATTTCATACTGAAACAATCATAAGTAAACATAGAGGGGGGAAAAAGGTAAAAGTCACAAAGTTTTTTTTTTTTTTTACGGTGGGGGAACTCGTGGTCGCTATCTTTCGAGTAAACCCTTGGGCTGACGCAATAGTCTGCAAATCAAGCCAATCAGGTTAATCACACTAGATAATTCCGATGCGACAGACTCGACTGAGAAAGTGTTGGTAGGAGGAATCAAACTCATGATCAAAATTTTTGTGCTCATCTACTCAACTAACTCGATCATCTCATGAGGGGTTAAAAAATAAAGAAGTCACAAATATTTTGTTTAATAGTAATAAAGGTGCAACTTTGTGGCACAGAAAGAAGTATATAAAAATAGATCAGCTTGGTTGGCCTGAAAATTGCAATTATGAACATGCGAGGAAAAGTGAAGTTGGGAAAAGCAGACATCATGAAGTCATTGAAGTGGGACCAAAAGCAAAAAAAATTTCAACATTGCAGGCATATGAATATGATGTGTCCCAATATTCCATTTTCTCCGCCGTTTGTGGCGTGCAATCTGCCTTGATACCATAAATTTGGCCTCTCACCTTTCTCCTTGTACATATCCTAACAACACATTAAGCCTCGTTTGATTTCTATTTTTACTAAAATTCATTTTTCTCTCTTTTCTTTTTAATCACACATTCTTTAATAAAATAATATTATACTTAAATTTAAAACTTTTCCTTCATTTTTAATCACACATTCTCTATCAATCAACTATTTAAAATGCATTTTTTCCTCCAAAATGACAATCAAACAGGCCTTTAAATAGAAAATCTTTTGATCTATATGGTATTGATGTTTAATCAAAGATGGCTTTGTTTGAATTTAATCTACAATCAGTTCCATCTATACTTTAAATTTCATCTCTAACGTATATTTAATGGGGGAGAGAGACAGAAAAAATAAGAGAAGAGAGGAAGAGAGAGATTTCAAATGTCTACTTTTTTCCTGTCAAGTTTGCTAAAAGTAATTCTAGACATATTGTGTTGAAGAAAATTATATATATAGTCTAATTTAACTTGTGTAATTACTTTTTTAGTGCAATTCTCACATTAATATTGGAGATTTTCTAACATTATGTGACTATTAAATGTAAGGGATTTGCCATTTGTAGTTGGGGGTTCACATGCTCAGTTACCTGATCCCATCAACGTCCTCACATGAGGGTCGGACCCCACTTCACACAAATGTGCAGGTCCCGCCCCCAATGTGAGAGGGAGAGTGGGGTCAGGTAATCGGACGTATAAATGCCCGGGTACATGCAAGATTCTAAACGTAGTGTGTTAACACAATTTGACCTCTACCTCTTCACCTTTCAATGTCACACGGACCAAGTTTTAAAATGTCTTCATCAAATATATAATATTAGTATTATACAGACTTGCGAGGGATGATGATCTTGTGCTTGTATCACTTCTTTATACTCATTTTTAATTACATACTTTTAAAACGTTATTTTTCACATTATTCATAATTTTCCTCATTTGTAACAAGACATTCTCCCAAAAAAATTACTTATACACGAACACTTTGTACTAGTATTTGGTATTAAACATTTTATCGTACAAAATAAATATAAAATTGATTTTGAATTTTCTTCAAAGAAAATCACTTCCATGCAAGTTCAGCCTTTATTGATGGCTTATAACAGTGACCTCGTGAAACAATTTACAAGTGCCATAACATGCATTTTGATGTGTCAACACAATGAGCTACCATCGACCAAATCTATCAATCTGACAAATCCAAATGCTAAATAAGTCAATGTTGAGCTCGGTCGGTGGCCTTTGAAATTGAATTATTATTATGTTTCATGTACTTCCACTATAAACAAAATAAACGCATTCATCTGGGGGATCTAAGTTGGCTTGACACCAATATATGTGATGAGCGTGTTTCACTCATCATATTAATGCTACTAAATCTTAATATTTCATTTGATCTCTAAAGTTTTAGAACATTTTGATTTATATTTTCATGTTGATTTATATGTTATGTAAATTGATGTGAATGATACGAAACTTGGGAGAAAATAGTGATTTTGGTATGAATCAAGGAGAAGTTGATGTTGGTTTGGTGAAACATGATGATTCAGGACTAAATTGAAAGAAATAAGTGAGTAATGACGAAAAAGAGTAAAATCCAAAGTTTGAGGACTCAATTGTAACTTTTTGATAGTTGATTCCGACCACAAAACTATAATTGAAGATTGCTAGGAGTCATCTGGATGCAATTATAGTAAAAAAATAAATGAGTGGAATATGATCAAAGTATTTTTATAAATCAATTCTCAACCGTACAAGTATGTTCTAGATTTTTAGCCAGAAATTGAGACCCATTTTTTTGCATACTAAACGTTTAAATTGAAGAAAGTTATCTGAGGTAAAGTTGTATTCCTTTAAATTATCTTTTCAATGCATTTGGAATCATCTCAATCCAATGTCGGGAGAAAAAAGTTATGATAAAAATACTGAATGATGCACGGTGTTAAATTTTTACCCGAAAGTGAGCACCGCATCGGCACTATTGTTGAACATCAACAACATCGCAGCACCGCAGAGCCATGCTTGTTGCGACTCGGTGCCGTCGGGTGAGAAAAAGAGTTTTGAATATTTTGGTCTCTTTTTAAATCTTAATCCAGCCTTAACTCTTCTAAGACTTCATGATGATATAAATATAACTTTAAAGACTACTTTTCAAAGAGAATTCATCGAGTCAAGAACAACAATTCGAGGGGGAGACAAGATTCAAGAAATCAATGAGGCAAATGAAACTTGGCAAAGATTGATTCGACCATCCAAAAAAAAAGGTTTTTCTTTTTTCTCTTCATGTTATTCTTTATGAATTATACAGATTTCATATATTATATCATGAAATAAATAATTCTTCTAGGGTTTGATTAGCCAAAACTTGAGGATACGATTTGATTTGAGTTTAGTTATTTCTATGAAATTTTCATTTCTATTTATTCGTGTTATTGATTTAATACTTTCAATTAATTGACCACTAATTGAATGATTATATGTTAGTCAATTCCAATACTCGAGTAAATTTTTCTCATAACTTGCATTTAATTGTTGATTTTGTCATCACATTCATCACATTAACTTATGAATAATTCCTTACGTACAGTAAAATTATACAGATTCTTGATAGAAATTTGAAATGGGTTAATCATGTCCATTTGTGTGTAATTTTTCCTCCACCCATTTTGAATCTACTCCCTCTATTTCAAATTTTTGTACCAATTTTGTATAATTTTTTTGTACTTGTAGTATGATTCTTAAATTATTTAAAATCATTGATTCCAAATTTCATTCATCTAGATAAAATAAGAGTCACACGATTATAGTATTTGATAGAAATTAAATATCAATACCTGTGGGTTCGACATTCGTACTTTATCTTTATATTACAAAATTTGACACCGTACACTTGTGGTATAAATTAATTTATACAAAACACGTAACAATATGTTATAGAAAATAAGTGATTTGTGTAACAAAATAATTTATTGAAATATAGTAAAGTTATGGTTAACACAACATAATAAAGAATAGAATTAAGAAGGCCTGGACTTAGAAAGTCGTCATGATAATTAATGTCTTAAAGTTATGTGACCTCCTCTTTGTTCAGGTATTATCGACACTGTACAACTTCAAAATAAAATCCTTATAGCTCTCAATTGATTCTTGTTCCATGGGGACGATCATGGGGAAATAAAAAACACGGATGTATCACGTTGCCCAACATGCTAAAAAATATAGGATAGACAATAAAGAGAATGCTTTTCAAGTTCTTTCTCAAAACACAAAATAATCCTTCTTTTATAGGGAAAAAAATGCAAACCCTACATTGATAATGGAGCAAACATTTAATTAGGAGCTTTAGGCCAAATTTCAATTGCCCCTTACAGTTTCGATTTATGCTCCGTTCATAGCAAATATTACTATTAATGGTCATATGCTCTATCTTGGTTCTAGTTGAGTCTCTAGGAAATAGTTCAATCCCATACCACAATCTCATTGATATAAATTATTGGACTGCTAAGCCCACCAAAAAAGTTTAATGCTAACCAATTTTACTTTTTATAAACGTCTTGATACGCCTCATAGTTAATTTTTATTACTAAACAGAATAATGTTATTCATAGTCAGCGATTACAATAGTTATTCTATGTAGCAGCTTATTATTTAGGACATTAGCTTGTTAATTGAGACAACATAATTATAGAAAATTAAAGTCTTAAATAATAATATGTCACGTAGGATGACTAATGCAGTCGTTGATTATGAATATTATTACTCTACTAAATATGTCATTAGAATACGTTTCTCTTTTTCTTTAATTTTCTCCAATCATAATGCCTCCTATCTGATCAATATACAAACCATGACATTAGTTTTTCCACTTATATTCAAGGCTATTTGCCTATTTGTGATAGAATATTTCCATCCTCTATGCATAAATACTTTAATTTTCCAATGGAACTAATAAATATGTTTCAAATTTTTCATCTTATTTTAATTATTCATTCACAAAAATGGAGTTCAAATTCATAATGATTGGATGTATCTCCTATAAAGTATCCCTATCAAGCACTTTAATCAATTGCTAGAGGTCAAAATATCCTTCATGAAAGTAGTTAAGTTAGAGCATATTCAACATCAAGGTCTAATTAAAGTGATAAAGAGCAAAATTTTATCGAGTAATTAATCTGGATTCGAGTTTCATTTGAAAATGTAAAGGTGAAATTCAAAAAATAATAATAAAAATAAAAATAAAAATTATAGCATGTTAAAAACAAAAATAACAAATTTGTCAAGATGGCAAAATGAACCAAAATTCAATTTGTCAAGATGACATAATCTTTGTGTGTGAATATATATATATATATATATATATATATATATATATAGTGAATATAGTTGTAAGTTGGATTAATTTAATTGAAATATATGCTAAGTCTACATCATTTAGCCGGCACTTATTAACAATTATAAGTGTCCAAAATGTATATTCATTTTCTCTAAATTAATTGCTAATGATTGTGACATCTTTGTTCAAGTATTGTCGGCACTGTACAACTTCAAAATAAAATCCTTATAACTCTCAATTGATTCTTGTTCCATGGGAACGATCATGGGGAAATAAAAAACACGCATGTATCAGGTTGCCCAACATGCTAAAAAATATAGGATAGACAATAAAGAGAATGCTTTTCGAGTTCTTTCTCAAAACACAAAATGATCCTTCTTTTATAGGGGAAAAAAAATGCAAACCCTACATTGATAATGGAGCAAACATTTAATTAGGAGCTCTAGGCCAAATTTCACTTGCCCCTTACAATTTCGATTTATGCTCCGTTCATAGCAAATATTACTATTAATGGTCATATGCTCTATCTTGGTTCTAGTTGAGTCTCTAGGAAATAGTTCAATCCCATACCACAATCTCATGGCAACTTTTACATAGGTATATCCTCAAAAAATGTGTGTGACCCATACCTCATGGAAATTCCAACCTTGTTCTCTTCAATAGATGAATCTTCCAAAGGTACACGCTATCATGGTAATTTTCGCCTTAGTACTCATTCATGATTAAAAACTTTCCTAACATCATAATAATTAGCATTATCATCATAGGAATGATCACAAATAATATAGTATTATTACAAGTCACGCATTACAAGGTGTTCTATCACATTAAATATTTTTCTCAAAATTTCCAATCACAAAAATTGAATTACTCCTGAAGGTGACCGTGACTCCCTTACGAGCTCAAGTCCACCTCTTTTGATGATTTCTCAACACCCTTGTTGGGCAAGGCCCTTGTTAAGTTCTCTATTAAAGTCTTTTCAGCTTTAACAAAATTTAGAGTAATCACGTTTATTTTAAGTAAAGCGTTAATTGATTTTTATCTCAATTTATTCATGTTATTATATGAATGAGATTTATTTATAAGCTCTATTACAGTTTTACAATCATCATGTATCAAGATAGCTACTTATAATATATTTAATAATAAATATCCTTGCCATTCGTCAATAGTTTATGTTATATCCAATGATATAAAGTGTGATTCTAGAGTGCTTCTTGATATCAAAATTCATACATAGATTTTAAAAATAAAATTCAAAATGTTACGAGGGTGGTTGCCATAGGGATGGCAAAGGGCCAGTGTCGGGTTCGGGGCAACCATTCTCGTCCCCCGTCCCGTTAGATAGTTTTATTTTCTTGGCCCGTCCACATACCTGGTTAAGGCGGGACGGATTGGGGTAGGGTATTTTTTTTTTTCATTTTATTTTTTATCTCTATTTTTTTTTTTTTTGCAAATGGTTGGTGACAATCATTACTTATTTTCAATTTGTAAAACAATTCATGTTCCCCTTAGAAAAAATGATGATTCTTTTCTTTTTTGCATGATAAAAACTTATATCTTAAAATAAACTTTAAATAGGGGAGAATAGTGGGATGAGGACCATGTTCGCCTCCAACCCCGCCCTGTTCGGGATGGGGCCATACGAGTATCTAGTTTAACATATTTTTTGTCATCCCTAGGTTGTAGCCTCCTCCTCCCCAACCGTCGACTCCACCATTGTTATTGTGGATAGTGTTATTTATTTTTTCATTCTTTTACCCCTTTTTTTACAACCATTATTTTTAAACCTTTTTTTTTTTGCATACTCATATTTAACTACATTCACATAATAAAATATTTTGTACGTAAATTCAAAAAATTTCATATTTTTTAATTGCACATTCTCCTAAAAATCACTATTCAAACATGTATTTTTACCAAATAATGGCCATCAAACACGCTTAATTTACTAGATTTGTTTCTTATTCATTCTAAACTAATCGCCATGCTCTGCATTAATTCTTCGTTTATATTGCAAATGATATTTTTTGAATTAGTAAACATAAATGGGTTAATTTCACAAACGGTCACTGAAGTTACGTAAAAAACACAAAACGGTCACCGTAGTTCAAAAGTTGCACAAACGGTCACTGAAGTTTCAAGCGGTTTCACAAATGGTCACTGGAGGACCAAACCCATTTTCAGCTCAACCAGCCACTTTTGGACCATTATAACTCCAATTCCGGGCCACGTTGGCCATCGACCAATATACCTTCTTGAAGCCCTCAATGCCCTCTTCGCAACCCACCCAACCAATGGCCGTAACTCAGTCGGAATTGGCCAAAAAATCGAGCCAAAGTGGGCTGCTTGGGCTGAAAATCAGTTTAAGCAGTCACTTTTGGACCACCATAACTTCAACATCCGGCCACCACCCAACGTACCATCTTGAAGCCCTCAATGTCCTCTTCGCAACCCACCCAACCACTGACCGTAATCCCGTCTAAATTGGACGAAAATTCGCTCCAAAGTTGGCTACATATGCACAGCGATTTTGGAGCGATTTTTCGGCCAACTTTGGAGCGATGTTTAGGCCAATTTCATTGGGTTTATGACCAGTGGTTGGGTGGGTTACGAAGAGAGAATTGAGGGTTTCAAGATGGTATGTTGGCCGGATGTTGGAGTTATGGTGGTCCAAAAGTGGCTGCTTGGACTGATTTTTCGGGATTTTCAGTCCAAGCAAACCACTTTGGCTCGAAATTACGGTCAATTTCGATGGGGTTACGATCATTGGTTGGGTGGGTTATGAAGAGGGCATTGAGGACTTCAAGACGGTATATTGGGCGGTTCCCAAGGTGGCCGGATGTTGGAGTTATGGTGGTCTAAAAGTGGTTGCTTGGATTGATTTTTCGGGATTTTCAGCCCAAGCAGCCCACTTTGGCTCGATTTTTCGGCCAATTCCGACTGATTTACGGCCAGTGGTTGGATGGGTTGCAAAGAGGGCATTGAGGACTTCAAGAAGGTATATTGGTCGATAGCTAACGTGGCCAGAAATTGGAGTTATGGTAGTCCAAAGGTGGCTGGTTGGGCTGAAAATGGGTTTGGTCCTACAGTGATCATTTGTTAAACCACTTGAAATTTCAGTGACCGTTTGTATAACTTTTGAATTTCAGTGACCGTTTTTGAAATTAACCCAAACATAAATAGAATATTATTAACTTTAACCCACCGTAACTACCTAACACAATGCATCAAATGCAGACAAATATTTTTTTAAGTATGATTATATATGGCTTAATTGTGTATTAATCAACACGCGTCACCCCTCGTACCGCGACATTCCGCCGCTGTTTACGGCGTTCAGCCTTGACACTACAATTTTGGGCCCCTCCACGTGACCTTTTGATAGATTTTAATTTCTTCTATATTTATATATTAATATTAAAATAGTGTAAGTTTTTAATTTCTAATTTAATATAAATTATCTGTCTAATGAAGATAAATTAATATTTCTTTAAACACATTGTAGAGTTCTATGATTTATCGGACATGCTTTTGAAAGATTTTCAGTTTGTTTTGAATAAGGAAAAATATTTATATAATGCTACTTGTAAGAAAATGTTTATATTCAAATGAGGTGTAAAAAATAGAGTAATTTTTTTTTTTTTAAAATTTGGTTGAAGAAATTTTGATCTAATCATATTTTACCATATCGTGTGGATTTAAATCATTATCTAAAATACTATGTACATGTAACATAACCATTATTTAAAATATGGGTTAATTTCAGAAATGGTCACTGAAGTTATAGAAAAATTACAAAATGGTTACTGAAATTCAAAATTTTCAATAACGGTCACTGAAGTTTCGGGCGCTTTAAAAAACGGTCATTGAAGTTTGGAAAACTTTAAAAAACGGTCTCTGAATTACAAACACTTTTTCAGTTTTTTTGTGACTTTTGCGGCAACTTTTTTGCCACTTCCGACCACCGAAATCGCCATATTTTGATACAGTTGGAAAGCCCACAATGTTCTCTTCAATTACCACCCAAAATCTTCTCGTAACTCCAAGGGATTCGACCCAAAAATTGCCGCAAATGTCGCCCAAAAAATCTAAAAATTTGGGCAGATTTTCAGATTTTTTGGGCGACTTTTGTGGCAATTTTTCGGTGACTTCCGACCACCAAAGCCGCCGTATTTTGATATCGTTGGAAAGTTGACAACGTCCTCTTCAATTACCATCCAAAATCTCCCGAAACTCCAAAGTATTCGACCGAAATAAGCCCACAAAGTTAGCATCTCGAATCTGAGCAGATTTTCGCTTTTTTGGGTAGCCGACATTGTGGGCTTTTTCCGGTCGAATGCTTTGGAGTTGGGGGGAGATTTTGGATGGTAATTGAAGATGACATTGTCAGCTTTCCAAAGGTATCAAAATCCAACGATTTTGGTGGTACGGTAATTTTTCGATCGAATCCCTTGGAGTTAGGAGAATATTTTGGATGGTAATTGAAGAGGATATTATGGGCTTTCCAACGGTATCAAAATTTGCCGGTTTCGGTGGTCGGAATTGATCGAAAAGTTGCCGCAAAAGTGTTTGTAACTCAGTGACCGTTTCTGTAAGTTTTTCAAACTTCAGTGACCGTTACTGAAAGTTTTGAATTTTAGTGACCATTTTTGTAATTTTGATGTACGTTCAGTGACCATTTCTGAAATTAACCCTTTAAAATATCAATAAATAGCATTGTATCGGTGATCATATTTTTGCTATTATTTTTATTATCTTTTCCTTTAATGGTTTAATCACATTCATGAAAAATTAAAAAAATCAGTTTGAACAAATACGAATATTATTTTTCTATAAAAAATTATCAAATTACTATTTTCACTATGGTTTTTAAACTTGGATGTATTTCTCTTTCTAATATTCTAAGTTAAAACTATTTTTTATTAAATTTTTTATCAGTTGATGATTTACCAATTGAACTATATATCTGGTGATCCAATGTTATTACATGATCAGTAATTAAATGATGGAATTTGTCCAAAATTCGACGCACGTCATGACAAAGCTGTGAGTTGTGATCATTAGTCCGTTTCCAATCGAATTAGACTAGAAATTCGTCAAAAACTAACAACTCCGAAGTTATCATGGAATTGAACAATTTTGCTTGCGTCAGTCCCACTTCAACATAAACTCAAACTCCTTCTACACTTCATCAGATTTAAAATCTACGAAAGAGACATTTTTACAAACATTTTATAGATGACAAATTAAACTAAATGGACATATGAGATGGAAGAACCGTCATCGACAAATTATCAATTTGACAATTCAAGTGTCAATATAGACTAAGTAGTATTTGTTGACCCAGTAGAGGCTCTAGTAGAAAATACCAACATTGACCAAATTTCATTACAAGACATGGGTAAGAATTTAACATCTCAAGTTAGGTTCATGATTGATAAGAGCATTGCCAGCCATGAATGAGTAAAACTCGAACCATGATTCAAATGTTTGGTTAGAATTTCTTTGCAAACCTAAATTGGAAACATATTCAATAGAATTCTACGACCAAGTCAACCTGTTGAACCGTTCCGAAATATAGGAGAGTGACTTTCAAAAACCAAAAAGAAGACAGAGTCGTGTCAGGCCTCACATTTTCTTGAACAGTTTGACCCACCCGGCCGCATTAAGGATTTCAGGATAATTATCAACGATGAATCATTTAAATTAATTTTTCTTCCTTAGCCTTTTATATTTAGAACTTCTTATTAAAAAGACCAAACTTTTCCACTTTAACTAAAATGGCTTCCAAAGCTTGTCATTCATTGCATTGTATTCTAAATTGACGTGACAAAAAATTATTTAATTGTTGATGCATTAACTACTAATTAGTGGCGGCTCAAGCAATTTGAGAGAATTTGGGCAAAATCCTTGGTGGGACCTTTTTGAGAATAATGTTAGAATAATAATCGTCACAGTATGACGATTGATGATTTTAGATGAAATAAATATCTGTTGATGACGAAAATATCGATAGTAATATCATTGGTAATTATCAACACAATTCTATCAGTAATTACTGATGGTAATGATGTTGTTTGGAATGATCAATAGCGCATCAGTCACCCACGAAAAGTTGTCAGTGATCATCAATGGTGTGATTGCTGGTGATTTTAATTGAAATATAAGGTGGTGATTCAAAGGGAATTTGCAATACCTTTGGTGATTATTGACACATCTTCGTTGATTTAAATTGGAAGCCTTCAAAAAATTGAGAGCCTTAAACGATCACTTAAGTTGCCTAATGTTTGAGCCGATTATGCATCGCACTAGGTTTTCACATTGTGTACCTATTATCGATTTCTCCTAGAAATGGCTAATCTGAGGGATTTGTGCTTTAATATTGATAAGTTTGGTATGACCATACTCAATGCTTGATTCGGAGAGATAGGAGACGATTTATGGTGTGCTTAGTGTAATGTAATCAAGTAAAAAGTCTACAGGTCGATGTAATCAGAAAAAACCATTGCATTCTTAATTATTTTTTATTTTTATTGATTATCGACATAATTAAAAAACAAAGAATAAATAAATTTAAAAAACTAGGGCCCTTCGACAAATATATGGTTCCAGTTCCTCAAGCCTATGCGAATGCTCATGATTCTGGGTAGGCCATTTTTTTATTTTTTTTTTAGTTAGAGTAATGTTATTTATAGGTAATTTTTATATCGGTTAGAGTATTGCTATTTATAAATAATTTTTATAGATAATCTATGACATGCTATTAATTGATTTGTCATATTATATTCCATATTTAAAATGACAAATCAACTATAACCTTCTAAAATATTATGTTTGAACAATAATAATGAATAAAATTATTTTATCTGATATGTCTATAAATTTTACAAATATATAAACATTGACATCGTATTAAAATATTCATTTAGCTCTTGTTTGGCCCTATTAAATTAAAATTTATTTATCTATCTCTTATTTTCAACCGCACAATTTTTCATAAAATAATATTATGCGTAGATCGAAAAAAAAAAAAACTATTTGACAAATTATAATTTGAAACAATGTGGGCAAACGGGAGCTTATTCTTTACAAGAAAGTTGACGTATGAATAGGCAAAATGGTTAGTATGTCCCACCAGATTCTAGGCATTGATGAAATCTATTCACAATTATAGTAGGTGGCCTAACTGGGGCCATTGCAACGGCCAAATATGCAGGGCCGTTCCTTTCTATGTATTGCTCCTATCATATGAGTAAGTCCAATTTAACTTTAAATAAAATTGATAAAAGCCTCTTATTTTTTATATTTTTAGTTTAATGGCAAGTTAAATTCCACCAACTTTAACTAATGATCAAGTTGATTGAGGTTGACGTAGCGGAAAGATGAACAACGACACAAATATGAGAAAAACTCACGAAAATTTTATTCAATTTAAAAATTGCTGTTTCAAAAGGCTTATAATACTTTAAATAGTAAAAATCTAGCAAAATCTGAAAAATAAATAATAAAATAAAAAAAGATCTTGGAGGTGACCGCATGGTGATTGTTTGTGAGTGTGCAGGACTCATGTGAATAAAATAATATTTTCTCGCA
Source organism: Osmanthus fragrans (assembly GCA_019395295.1). Classification (NCBI taxonomy): domain Eukaryota; kingdom Viridiplantae; phylum Streptophyta; class Magnoliopsida; order Lamiales; family Oleaceae; genus Osmanthus; species Osmanthus fragrans. The sequence continues at coordinate 230,834 of JAEDXY010000042.1, read as the reverse complement.
TGTGAGTGTGCTATTATCTTCGCGATCACCCATGATGTTCTTGTAGCACCACTCGCATATTATTCTTACCAGTAACTTCTCCAAGTAAAAAGTTAATCATATTATTATACAGTTGTCTCTGAATAGGCATTTCGGCATGGGATCCAACTTCCTCAAACGCGTCGAAAGCGTGCCTACACCGAAGCCCTAAATTCCCGTTCACATTCTTCACCCCGCAATATTAGGCCATTGTGTCTTCTTTTTATTCCTCTTTCCATCAAAGCGAGCAAAAAATCTTCTACCCACAAATGTAAAATCCTAAAGCAGCCAGCAGCTTATACCAGTATTCCCATTGTTAATGCTGAACAAATCTATTTGCTTTTTAATCTTTACTCAAACTGTCTAGATCAAATTCTCTTTATTAGTGTTACTAATCAAGGTATATCCGTTGTAGATACTCAGATCTCATTTTTTTTTCTTCCCAATACTTTTATGATTAGAGATATACTTGTGTATAAAAAATGATTTGAGCTTGTGGGTTTTTTGAAAGATTAAGTATCAGTCGGCTTTACTGCATTTGAATAATTAAAAGGAGAAATTGGGAAATTATTACTAATTCTATACTACCAACTACCAAGTCTTTGGTTTCTGTTTTGAATCGTTGAGAATTATGCAAACAACTTCAAAAATTTGGGGATTGGGTCGTATTTAAAAAAACTATGTGGACCTTGTGTTATCATTCACAGCTGTAATTTGTAACATTTTCATATTTGTGTGTATATACATGGATGGTGCAGACTAAGACGTATAGTGTATAATAGTTTTTTAATAATATTTGACTCTGTACATTTGAATGTTTCTTTATTCTTCTTGGGGAGGCCGTTTCTTTGTTTTACGCGTCATTTTAGTTTTGGTGTTTGTAGTAGTAGAGATGAGGTGATATATTTCTTGCTTTGCGTACGTTCTCATTCATTTGTGATATGTTTATTCACTCGTTTTGAAGTCTGTGGTACTGTCGGTTTGATCTGCACATCTTCGTAGCTTTCAGGCTCTGTTGGGTTCTTGGAAAGGTTGTGATCTTTAGAGAGAAATGGTGTATGGTAGTTTTGATCTTCATTAGGTGCTTCTTGATGTGCTTTTATGTTATTTTAAACTGATCTTTCGTGTGTATTAGTGGGAAAAATATTGGAACTTTGGCATTTAAAGCACCTTTTTTTATTTTTATTTTTTTTATTTAAGTTAAAAACAGAGGAAGTGGATGACTTTAAGGAAAGATAGTGTTTTAATCTTTGCAGTTAAAGAATAAAGATTTAGTAGATGTTAAAACATAATAGCAGTTTTTGGAGAGAAAAATATTATAGTGAGAGAGACCTCGAGGTTTTATATTTGAATTCATGTCATATATGCTTTTTGTGCTTCTATTTCTGAATCTTAGCTAATGATATCCTGAATTAATTACTCTGTGTTAAATTTCAGTTACCGGTGACGAATAGGTGCAAATATTTTGCAGAATGGCAGGAAGATCCCTCAAAGCTTCAGACTCGCAATTTGGGAGGGCTTCTGTACCTCCTAATATGACCTTTGCAAGGCAGACATCAGATGGGCGGTATGTCAATTTATCTAGGGATAGTCTTGACAGTGAGATCAGTGGTGTTGAATTCGCGAATTACACGGTTCAAATACCGCCAACACCTGATAATCAGCCCATGGATATGGATCCTTCAATGTCGCAGAGGGTTGAGGAGCAGTATGTATCTAGTTCTTTGTTTACTGGTGGATATAACAGCGTCACTCGTGCCCACTTGCTGGACAAGGTGATTGAGTCTGAGACTAATCATCCCCAGATGGCTGGGAAAAAAAGGCTCATCATGTGCAGTCCCAGGTTGTGATGGAAAGGTTATGAGTGATGGGAGGGGTGAAGATATCCTCCCTTGTGAATGTGATTTCAAGATATGCAGAGATTGCTTCGTTGACGCTGTAAAAACTGGTGATGGGATCTGTCCTGGCTGTAAAGAACCTTACAAGAGTACAGATTTTGCTGCAAACTCCACGGAATCTGGTCGGCCTTTGCCTCTACCATCAAATGTTGGGATGTCAAAGATGGAAAGGAGGTTGTCATTGATGAAATCTACCAACAGGTCTGCAATAATAAGAAGCCATTCAGGGCTGATGAGGAGCCAAACAGGGGTTGATTTTGATCACAACCGATGGTTATTTGAGACAAAGGGAACTTATGGGTATGGCAATGCGATATGGCCAAAGGATGGAGGACTGGAGAATGATAAAAACGATGAAATGAGTGAGCCTCCTGAACTCAACAAGCCATGGAGGCCACTCACCCGCAAATTGAAGATACCAGCTGCAGTACTCAGCCCATATAGGTAAAGTCATTTTCCATTATCGTTCTCTATACTGCTTCTTTGGTTTGTTTCTTCTCTTTTGTTTGAGCTAAATCCCAAAAATTATGTTGGGCAAATGTAGTTACATTTTGAATTTGTCCAGAATGAATACTATTGAGTCGTAGTTTGGTTAAGGAATATAATAGCAAGAAGTAAGGAGGTTAATGGATCTAATAAAATCCATTATCATCTTTCCATGCAGAACACAAAAAATTAATTTACGAATCTTCTATGAATTATAATAGCCCATAATTCTTCGTGCTCTGAAAGTAACAATTTATATTTGTCTGTACCTTATATATGGTATGAGAATGTCTATTGATGCTCTGCTGGTTCTAATCTGTTACTAATTTCCTGTCTCTTTAAGGAGCCTTTGTACCTGGTAAATACATTGTAATAAGTTGTATTTGGCTTAATTGAAATATCAATTTCCATTTTCGTGTCCTAGTCTTGGCAGGAACTTTAACTATTTTAATGTTAGAACGCTTTGGTCTGGGCTGGTATAATTGTTCTGATTTTGTTTGTCTTAACTGAAATCTTGATTAGATCGACTTCTCGTGCTTCTTTTCTCAGCAATTTGTTGAGTTTAAAGAATCATAGTTATATGATATGAACTTCTGATCTATGAACATCTTGTTTAAGCTCATATTCTTGTTAATTATGTTTAACATCATGGTGAGAAATAGTACATTAAACCCTTATTTCTATGTTATTTGAATTAAAAGAGGTACAAAAGGCTGATAAACATTTTTTGGGTGAATCTGCCTCTCTCAGACTCTTGATATTTGTTCGTATGGCTGTTCTCGGACTATTCCTGTCATGGAGAATCAGCAACCCTAATGAGGATGCAAGATGGCTATGGTTGATGTCCATCATCTGTGAGATCTGGTTTGCATTCTCTTGGCTACTTGATCAGCTTCCAAAGTTATGCCCTGTTAATCGTGCTACCGACCTTAATGTGTTGAAAGAAAAATTTGAGACGCCTAGTCCTGCCAATCCAACTGGAAAATCTGACCTTCCGGGGGTAGATCTATTTGTTTCTACTGCTGATCCTGAAAAAGAACCTCCACTTGTTACTGCAAACACTATTCTGTCTATTCTTGCTGCAGATTACCCTGTTGAAAAGCTTTCTTGCTATGTTTCTGATGATGGAGGTGCCCTCCTGACATTTGAGGCTATGGCAGAAGCTGCAAGTTTTGCTAATTTGTGGGTACCGTTCTGTCGAAAACATGATATCGAACCAAGAAACCCAGAATCTTACTTTTCCCTGAAAAAAGACCCCTTTAAGAATAAGGTGCGCCAGGATTTTGTCAAGGATCGTAGAAGGGTTAAGCGCGAGTATGACGAATTCAAGGTTCGAATCAATAGCCTTCCCGATTCAATTCGTCGTCGTTCTGATGCCTATAATGCTCGAGAAGAAATCAAGGCCATGAAACTTCAGAGACAGACTGCTGGGGATGATCCAATGGAACCTGTGAAGGTCTCTAAAGCAACGTGGATGGCAGATGGGACCCACTGGCCAGGCACTTGGATGGTTCCTTCTTCTGAACATTCAAAGGGTGACCATGCTGGAATCATACAGGTATTTATTTATTTTTTAATTCTGAAAGAAACAGTTATCTAATCCATGTACCCTTGATTTTGTTATGGCACATTCTGAGTCGTTTTACTATTTAAAAGCTTCTCTCTTTGCTTGCTTCAACAGTACAAAATATATAACATACTATTTGATTTTCCTGTGCTGAGTTTAAATTAGCTCTTTTTCTGATTGCAGGTAATGTTGAAACCTCCAAGTGATGAAACTCTGCATGGAATTACTGTGGACAATAGTCCACTTGATTTTACTGAAGTCGACATTCGGCTTCCCTTGCTTGTGTATGTTTCTCGCGAAAAGCGCCCTGGGTATGATCACAATAAGAAAGCTGGGGCCATGAATGCATTGGTTCGAGCCTCAGCCATCATGTCTAATGGCCCCTTTATACTTAATCTTGACTGCGATCACTACATCTACAACTCACAGGCAATAAGAGAAGGCTTATGTTTTATGATGGACCGTGGTGGAGATCGTATTTGTTATGTCCAGTTTCCTCAAAGGTTTGAGGGAATAGATCCATCTGATCGCTATGCTAATCACAATACAGTTTTCTTTGATGTCAATATGCGTGCTCTGGATGGGCTTCAGGGTCCTGTTTATGTGGGCACGGGATGCCTCTTTCGCCGGACAGCGCTTTATGGCTTTGACCCACCCCGATCAAAAGAACATTCAGGTTGCTGCAGCTGTTGCTTTGCTAGTCGTAAGAAAAGTGCATCTGTTTCTTCTGCACCAGAGGAGCACAGAGCACTTCGAATGGGAGATTTTGATGACGACATAATGAATCCTTCTATCTTCTCAAAAAGGTTTGGAAACTCCAATTTCCTTATTGATTCCATCCCAGTGGCAGAATTCCAAGGCAGACCACTTGCAGATCACCCGGCTGTAAAGAATGGACGACCTCCTGGCGCACTTACAATTTCTAGGGAAGTTCTTGATGCATCCACTGTTGCGGAGGCAATCAGTGTCATCTCATGTTGGTACGAAGACAAAACCGAGTGGGGCAATCGGGTTGGATGGATTTACGGGTCCGTGACTGAAGATGTTGTGACAGGATATAGGATGCACAACCGAGGTTGGAAGTCTATCTATTGTGTAACAAAAAGGGATGCTTTCCGTGGAACTGCACCAATTAATTTGACAGACAGGCTTCACCAGGTTCTACGGTGGGCTACCGGTTCAGTCGAGATCTTCTTTTCACGTAATAATGCTTTTCTGGCTAGTCCTAGGATGAAGCTTTTGCAGAGAGTTGCGTACCTCAACGTTGGCATCTATCCTTTTACGTCCTTATTTCTAATTGTTTACTGCTTTCTCCCGGCATTGTCCCTTTTTTCTGGCCAATTCATTGTCCAGACACTAAATGTCACCTTCCTCACGTACTTGCTCGTCATCACTCTGACGCTTTGCATGCTTGCCGTGCTTGAGATCAAGTGGTCGGGCATTAATTTGGAAGAATGGTGGCGTAACGAGCAATTTTGGTTGATTGGAGGGACGAGTGCTCATCTTGCTGCTGTTCTCCAGGGACTACTGAAGGTGATTGCCGGGATTGAGATCTCATTTACATTGACATCGAAATCTGGTGGTGATGACAACGATGATGAATTTGCCGATCTCTACGTCTTAAAATGGACTTCCTTGATGATTCCCCCGATCACTATCATGATGACCAACTTAATCGCCATAGCAGTTGGTGTTAGCCGAACTATATACAGCACCATACCACAGTGGAGCCGTTTGATTGGAGGGGTGTTCTTTAGCTTATGGGTGTTGGTTCATCTCTATCCTTTCGCGAAAGGACTCATGGGAAGACGAGGACGGACGCCTACTATAGTATTCGTTTGGTCGGGACTTATTGCAATTACTATTTCCCTCCTTTGGGTTGCCATTAATCCCCCATCAGGTAACAATCAAATTGGAGGGTCCTTCCAGTTTCCATGATTTTTTCATGCATGGCTAAACTTCCAGGGACAAAAATGTATAGGGTCTCATCGGATTTGTCATATGATCATATCCTTGTTTTTTGTCCAGTTGAATGTCTAAATGGAATGCTACACATTCTTTGTAATTCATAAACTTTCAAGTAAAAAAGAGTACATTCATTATTTATTTTGATTAAACTCTTCTAAAGACTGAAGTTAGATGGCATGTCAAATACTCCTGATCCTAACACAACCTGGTATATGTTGGTTTGCTATAGACTATGAAGCATGGACACTCCTAGGACGGCTTGATCGTGTTTTACGTTTTTGGAAAATTAAGTACGAAAGACAAACTTGGAATTTGGAATCCCATGTAAGATTGGTTCAGTCTTTTCTATTTTATAGGAGTGTGTAGTACAAAATATACTTCTAAGTAATTGCTTCATAGACCCTATATGTATTTTTACGAAGAAGAGATCGTGTAAAGAAGCTTCTAATTTGTCTTGCTTTTGTATGCACTTTCTCGAGGACCCATTGAGACAAGCGCTAGATTTCGATATTGGAGAGGTCTTTCAGAGTGAATTCTTATTTGTACAAAATGTACTTCAAACTTGAAACGAGCATTAAGAAATTAACAATACTTCTTTATCTTGTGCGGTATTAGGATGATTTTTTATGAACTTATTGAGAATGATTTTGAGGTATCAATTTCGGTACATCTTATATTAATGGTCTTTGAAGGGTTTGGTATCTTTAGGTTCAGTGGTTGAACTAATTGTCCGCAAGCTAGTCAACCCTCTTTAGTTATGCACCTTGATTAAACTTCATGTTTGAGTAATGAATTTCACTTATTTCAAAATTACAATTTGGTCCTAGGAGAGTAAATGTCCCATTATCTTCATGACTAATTTTATTAATTAAAAAAACTTATAAGATGAAATAAATATGTCAAAGAATATTTATTTACAATTCATTTGAGATATCAAACTTTTGCTATAGTATATCGTGATCGGTCTCCTATATTGTTAAAAAGAAGAAGAAATAATTTTTAAGTCATGATCGATATTTGCAAAAGGAGTTCCACGAAAATTGACGTGGCTTAAGAAGTGAAGATCAAAATTCGTGTCTATCTTAGTCAATGGAGTAATGCTATTTAGCCCAATTGAAGTTATAATCACAGCCTAAATGACGTTAATATGACATTAAATGATAGGTGTAATTAAATAAGTAATTTCATTTCATATTTCATTTCACCTATCATTTAACGCCACCAAAACTGGGGTTATAAACTCAGTGGAGCTACATAACATTATTCTAGTCAATATATACAAATTGGCCAAACTATATATAAGTACACAACAAACTCAAAAAATTGTTTGAGCCAAATTTTTACAAGAAATAGTAGAGGATCAATTTTAGCATATATACATACTACACATGCAGCACTTTCTTGAACACTTCACATAGCAGCTACATGGCCGTTGCTTCGACTTTTCTCGGCCGTCGGGATCTCCGACCACGGCGGTTCCGCCGGTGGCTGCCACCAAACTTCATCTTTTCCCTTAGCCTTCCACTATTTTGAAACATCTCCCTTTCTGAAGCCACCACAACACATTCTGGTGGTGGTATTGGATACCTTACATTGTCATAACAACTCGAATAGTACATATACTTTTCGCGGAACCATTTCATCGATTTTCGACCCTCGGGAGTAATGGTGGAGTATTCTTTAGCAAGTAAACTTGCAATTCTATCAGTGCAGTTTGTTGATGAAATTTGCTCATTGGGATCGACAATGCAGCCTTCAAGTACGAGGTTCGTGAATTCAGACACAAAGGGCTCGTATTTGTAGTCTACTTTTTCTTTGCCACCATTTGTGGCCCAAGTTGAAGCATCCCATATGGTGGCATATAGTGACATTGGCTTGGATGGATAATCCCCAGCCATGGCTGCATTGCGAACGATTTCCCTTATCGGAACTTCGTCCACGTAAAATCTGAAACGTATAATGTATTCGGATTGTCAGATCATTAACGTTACATATTTGAGATAGAAAATACTCGAACACGTTGAATACTATGACAATTTTTAAGTATCTAAGAAATTTAAATTACCTACGTATTCTTGAAACATTATGCTCTAAATACTAGGCCATAGGAATTTGTTCACCCATTTAAAGATAAATATACATGCATATCTTCAGCCATATTCAGTTTTTCTCACTTCATTATTTGAAGAATACACAGAACAAGGTTCATAGAGGTTAATTCTACAACTTAGGGTTTCACTTCTCTATCTTCAGAGTATCCCGCGTCTACTATAAAGCTTAAACTACTTCTCTTGACATGGTTTCAGAGCCCAACTAGCTCAAACAAGCAATTTGATATGTTTAAGGCTCAAAGTACTCAGATTTCAAGAATGTGTTCGAAAATGAGCTACCATATGTGGGGGCATGTAAAGGGTAATTTCACATAGAGTAAAGACGAGATAAATAAACCTTGACCTTTTTAGATGAATCCGAACAGTTAACACTCTATTCCAAGGATAAACCAAAATTTAATTTTATTAAAGAAAACTGTCAAAATGAATTAATTTCAACAATCAATGGTTTCATGGGGGTGGAGGGGACTACCTATTGGAGAAACAGTTCTCAATCAGTTTTCTTGTAGCCTTTGATGCTACTTATTGAAAAGAAACTTTTAATCTACTTTTGATGAACTTATTTCTGTTTTTGTGAAAACAGCAAAGATTCAAGAGAGACAGAAAAAAGTGTTCCTTAGGAGCTTTAATTAGACGATCAGCTGACAAAATCAACTGGCCTATTTACTAATGTGAATCTACCGATCGCTTGCTATTAAGAGAAAACTTTAGGATATTAGTTAGGCCTGGACACGGTCCAGTTCGGAATCGAACCAAACCGAAAATTTTCGGGTAGTGAGTAAACGGAACTGTCGGGTCCAAATATAATTTTGGAACAGTTCGGGTTCGGTTCGGGTCGGTTCAGTTTCATACTATAATTAATTTTTTTAACATTTATAACAACACTGCAGTCTGACATGTTTAATTTTAACTTTTACAAATTAACGTATTCCAATTTAATAATATATAAATAATAAGTTGTCCAATAAAATTAATTTACCAATGTATACATTACAAAAAGTAGATAGTAAATTAGTAATACTAAAATATTGGTGATCCATATAAATTAGAATTCATAGACTCGTAGAGATAAACTATTTTAAAATATTGCTAATACAGTAGTACTTACCAACTATTTGATTTAACCATAAATTGTTTGACTTGTCATACTAGATACTAAGAAACTCTAAAAGAAAAATTAAAAAAATCACAATTAACTAACATAAATAAACTAAAAATTATTCAACTAATAAAATTTAATAAGAAAAAATATAATATATATTTTATTACTTGTCTCAATGTTCTCATAGAACTCAGTGTCTTCAATGCAAACTCTATCTTTGCTAATTTATTTTTAAAAAGTTAAAATAATTTAATCTTTCTCATATATAAAAATTTTAAAAAATTCGGTTATTATTCGGTTCTTCGGTTCTGAGTCTAGAACCGAGAACCGAATCGAATCCGTCGGTTCTTGATTCAGATACCCGTTCGGGTATTTTAGTTACGAAGAACCGCTCGGTTCGGTTCAGTTCGGTTCAGGTCCGGTTCGATTCAGTTCGATTTGGTAGATATGCCCAGCCCTAGTATTAGTGATGGGAAAATCCATCGTTGAGGCCCCTTTTCAATGAACTATTGCTATTAACCCATATTTTTAAGTTGCTGCCTAATTTGAAAATTCACGATCAAGTTCTTTGCTCGAGTAAATTGAAGTTAATAAAAAATTTCAATGATAAGGTGGAGATAAGAACAGTAAGTTTAGAATAAGGCATTCTATACCAACATTTCAAGAATAATAAAAGTGAAATTTAAATCGAAAGGCAAATTAAGCATAAGTGATTTCAAATAAGCAACTTACATGGTGTTCTTAGGTGTCCAAAGAATGCTGTAACGATGAGAATCCTTGCTCGGATCGAACCACAATCGATACCTCTCCTCCCTTCCACGGGATGTGCTTCCATTGCCATACATGTTTGTTTGGAACCTCCATGGCTTCCCCTTTACGTTTCCCATAAACTCGATGTCTAATTCGTCGTGGTTCTTTTCAAATGTGTCTACATTTGATGTCTACGCCAAAATTTTGTCTCAATTATTAATCATCTAGACATACATATTTCGAAATTTAAAAAAAAAAAAAAAAAAAAAAAAAAAAAACCCCAAAAAAATCTTCTTTTGTTCTTTTTAATACGATTGTCATCCGGTAGTTTACAACGGGGAGAAACCTAATTTTCTTAATTTTCCACATGCAAGATTCATACATGGAAATAAATTGATACTTAATTGTAAAGAATTATTTAAAAAAGGGAAACACATATTTAAATAATCACTCTTTTCCTTTTAATCTCTAGAAATTATTTCCAAGAAGAAGAAAAATTGTACTTACATAGAATGCAACGACAACGCCAGCAGTGTTTTCTGCCGGTAACTTGATGCTTGCGCTGAAGAAACCGTAGTTGTAATAATCAGATGATATAATTCCAGAACCTGAACATAATATATATAATTTTTTTTGTAAATTCAATAGCCAAAAAATATATATATATATACACACACTTTTTATATCTATATACATATTCACACACACACACACTACAAAAAGTTAAAAAAAAGCGTTTACACAAATTCCGCCGCAAATTTTCCAAGATTCTCCAACAGATTTTTTCCAACCCACAAATTTTTTTCCCAACATATAGATACATGCATAAATACAGATAATTTTATGGGGGAGACGTGGCTCATCTCTGACCGTTTTAGCTTTTAGATGAAATGGTTACCTGAAAAACGATTGAGGAGGAGACGAACGGACTTGTTGTCGGGTAACCGTTGAATGTTGAAATCACTGAAAAGAGGTGAATAGGCTTCATCGAATCTGAGGGTGGTTAGGTTAAAAGCTGCGTTGGTGTATAACACCAAGAGGAAGAAGAAGAGGGTTCTTGAATGAATGCCATATTCCATTATTTTTTCTTTAATTTCGTTTGGTTAACGTTTTCTCTGGCTTACACAATCTTGTATTTCATTCTTTCTTAATATATGCAACGAAATTAAAGGATATGCACCATTTAGAGAGAGAGTGAGTGTGTTCCCATACTAATATGTCCTATGTTGGGTGTAATCCACTTGGATGATGGCATGAATTGTGTGTGGTTTAAATAAAGAGCAATGCTTGTTCACCAAGTTACACAACTCCTCACATGTGAGGGAGCACGCGTTGAATATTTTTATTCGCGAAGCCACATCATGTGAGGGGGCTGTACATTTTTACAGCAAAATGGAATAACCCTTGAATAAATATTGATACTTCGAATGTTGAAATTAATGAAAAAGGTAAAAGGTTTTAAGGTTGGGCTGAACCTTGATTTTTAGATAAATGACCTTTGAAACCTATCAATAATTTAGACCATGTTTGGTAGCCATTTTTTCAAAATACATTTTTCTCTTATTTTCAACTACACATTCTTCAATAAAATAATACTAGACGCAAATCCAAAACTTTTTCTTAATTTTTAACCACATATTCTCCAACAATCAACTATTTAAAAATGTATTTTTCTCCCAAAAAATGACTACCAAACATGAGCTTAGTTTATTATGTATTTAATGATAAAATTACTTGTTTAGATGGTGTAAGATGGGAATTAATATCAGATTTTTAGTAGATTGTGATAGAAGTTTTTGAAATGTAGTTAAAAAGTTATAGGACCCAAGAAAGATGTGGTTGATATTGATTGTTTGACTTTAATTTAGATTAAAATCACATTTTAATTTGAAACAAATAGGTACTTAGTTAGGAGGTTGAACGGTGACTCCTACCTTGTCTATTGAAAATACACAAAAAAAAAGGGAAGGTACATCTTACCTCCAAAATTACGCGGGGAGAAGATAGAGACTTATTTAAAAAGCTACCCCCATTACAAAATCTTGAAAAAAAAAAAAAAAAATCAACGAAACCACTTCACATACTGATAAAATTGTGTCTTGGCCCCTAGGGGCACATCTAAGGTGGCAAAGGATGGGAGAGAAAAAATTGCGTAGCTGACACGTCCCGGGTTCGAATCCTAAAGAGGAGAATTTGGGGTAGTTTAGTGGAAACACACTGAGATCTCGGCCAACTTGGGCATATCCCTCGATTTACCCTCATATCAAGGCCTAGAGCCGGGCAGGTGTGAGCGCGTGTAATCCAAAAAAAAAAAATTGTTTTGAATCTAACACAGTAATTTTTTCTTAAGTAGATTTAAAAATTTGGAGATAGTTTATATTTGTGTAAAATTACCAAATAAAGAATAATAGAAGAAATGGCAAGGAGCCGAATGCCAAAGAGAGGTGAGAAAATAGAGAAGGGATGAAGTGATACAATGTGTAAATTAGGTCATATATTTTCTCTTAAGTAAAGTTTGTATAGGTGGACGGTTTGGCATAGAAACTTGGGATCGAACTCCAATATGCACGTAGACAAAAAAATCTCAAGTGTCGTAACACTTTAATATTAAAATGTGTAATTATTGAAAGATGAAAGGTTGGAAAAGCTACTTCACATAATTGGGAATTACAGGTTTTCATATTTGCCACCCAATTTTTGCAATATTTGGGTCATTTTCTCCATATTGGATTGGACTATTGTTTAGTGGATGCAAAATGTCAATGCTTTTTCTTTTTGAGTTTCTTCTTACACATAAACGGCTCTTCCAATCTTGGAAGTTGCATGTATGCATCCACAAAACAATAATCCCAACTCAATACGGAAAGAAAGGGCATAAACTTTTGCAAAAATTGGGAGAATATTTGGCAATGTGAATTCAAAAAATCTCAAAATTACACCTTTCTTTGGAATTCTTTTATTTAAAATCATAAATGTTGAATGTATAAATGTTTCCTAATATTTTATTTGTAATTTATTTTTTGATAAGGTTGTCTAATAAGTATATTTTATATGCTTATAACCTTGATAAATATTTGTAAATGGAACGATTTTTCTACTTATTTTAGTGCAAATGTTATCAATTCAGGTAAAACTTGGGCTCAAAGGTATTTGAAAAAAATTGAAGATTTAGAACTTAAATTGAAGTTGGTTTGTGTCAATTGAAGACTAACCATATCACATGGAATTAATAAGAAGCATTAAGCAATTGGTGGGAAGTCACAAGTTTGGAGAGTGAAATTCAACTTGAAAAAAGTTTGAGTACTGATTTGCAAACTTTTGGAACTTGAGGACAACCATTTTTGGCAGGTTCAGGGATGAATGTGAAAGCTTTCAAAAGTTACAGGATCAATATTGAATTTTTGGATAAAAAAGGATCAAAACCATTAGAAAGCTTGAAATAGATATCAAAGTGTAAATGAAGGAAACTTGCATGAATTGGACTGCGGTTTGCAAACCGCAGCCATACCATGGTCGCATGGACCGCTACTTGCCATGGTCTGATCTCAGTAAACAAACCGCGATCAGAGCAACGTGATAATATAACTGAAACGAGTATTATAGATTTGATGAAGCAAATGAAAAGACTCAAAATTTAACAGTAAATACATTGTAAGCAAATCAACACATAGTATTCTATTTGATATTGTCAATCTATCTTACCGAACATTCACTTTCCATAACAATATGATACATAAAATTCTAACATAGATGAACACAACCCTTGTGTCCGAGCTGGATTCCTTGACCATAAAAGATTTGGTCAAATGGTGAATAACGGGTAATATTTCATGAACAATTTTTGAGACTAAAATGGTCAGTTTTTGATAGAATTTTCAACCACACACTTACCTAAATTTGGGAGTTCCACTTCCCGTCACTACTGGTTAGGTTAAGCCGCCCATTCTCCAAACTCATTGCCCACTCTGCTGGTTATCTGCTTGCCCGGAATCCCGACTGCACCTTGGATCATCCTGACTGGAACTTTCTCCGAGTTTCTCCTGCAAAATCATATTTCCAGAAGAAAATTTTCACGAGACTGTACACCACGATATAATTATTTCAGCATTATTATCTTCGAAGATGAAACAAAACATGCTTAAATATTAGCATCATGAGCTAGCTTAAATCTTAATATTGCTTTGCACCAAGATTTCCAGGAAGATAATAAATTCTAATATTGGATAATACCTTCAGAGATGCATTCTGAGCACGAAGCTGCTCATACTCGCTCCTTATTTGAGCCACTTCTGCTCTAAGAGAAGTGTTTTCTTCTTCTAAAACTGCAGAACGCTGGGCCAGCTCATCGCATTCTGCCTAAATCCAATATGACAAGAAATAAAAACAGCATTAACGATTGCAAGGATAACTAGTGCACAGAGTAAATTAACTATGAATTAACTGTCTAACCTGCTTGCGCAATCTGGATAGGCGAGCAGATGCCCGGTTTGACTGCTTTCTTCTCTGTCTTTTAAGCTCCCTTTCATCCTGAATATAGAAGTAACAAAAAGGCGTTCAAGTAGATAGTCACTCAAATACGAAAAAGAAAGTTATCTTACGAAGGTAAAGAACTAATATCCAATAATCAAGTAAAGCAAACATCATGGACTGCAGGTCACATTGCCCGGTAAAAGCAAAAAACCTACCTACATGGTCATATGCTAAATACTTTTAAACCTTCATTGTTCTACAGTCCACTTCGACTTCACTCAAAACAAGGGTCACTAATGAACAGACTCGACAATACATTTTCATAGACACAAATCCACTTCAAGTTTAGGAGGCCAATTCAATTTACAAAGTATCTTATTATATGTACATAAAACCAAACAGGAAATAGTTGAGTGACATTTCAAAAACCTTTTCGAATTTCCTATATCAGAGTTCTCTTGTACACAGTTATGAATTAACTTGTGAAGATAAAAAACAGAATAAGCCAGTGAGAAAGATCAACCCATGTTTCAAACTCAGAACAATCCAATCATACATTTATTGTAACGATCCGAACCTCTGTGCCCAATATGTTATATCATACCTATGGTCCGTTTTCACAGAGCCTCTACCTATCTTACCCCACTGGTAAAAATTGAGTAACATTTTCTAATAAAAAGGACCAGTTCTTCAGTTCTAAAATATATCACTGAAATTCACAATTTATTTCATATGGTTACATCCAGTCAACCTCAATATTAGCATGCTGCAAGTGTTTTGAACTGTCGAGGACAGGAAATCAGAGGTTAGAGCATCGCATTTGTAATGCGATGGTCATCAGTTCGATTCCAATAGCCGGCTTTTCCTTCATTTTTTATTCAATTTTTTAATGATTGATAATGCCCCTTTAAAATCAAAGAATAATGAAAAGGTGCCTTCCTAGACCAAATAATCAGTAACAGACATGAAACAAGACTAGACACAAAGAACAGAAGCCTAACAGCAACGTGATTGGATCACGAGCCCATGACCCACATCCACTCAATCTAAGAACCAGGAAAAAAGGAAAATGCAATTCGGTAAATAGTGAAAAGAATGAAAAAGGAAAACCTGCATCCAAAGCTGTGACGGAACATTTTCCTGTGATCCAGTATTGACCATTCCTCCAGCACCAAGAGAAGGTACCTTACCACGCATTGCAGGAATAGAAGAGGGTGTAGCAGTACCCCAGTAGTCCATGCCGATATTTAAGTTAGTGGCTGGAGGAACACCAGCCACAGACCCAGCTGCTGCCATTGGCATGATAGCAAGAGCTTGATTTACCATTGAATGAGTATTTGGTCCTCCATTGTGGGAACCTTGATCGGCACTTCCATTCTCAGATGTTTCAGCTGTAGAAGAGTTATAAAAGTAAGGTTTGTAATAAAAACTTATGAACAAGATAGTGACAACAGCAGAAGTACAAATTCATAGAACCCCACCTGAATCTTGCAGGCCTCCGGACTTCATTTGTGAGTCCTGTACATAACAGAACAAAGCTCAGAATGGAGGAAGAGGTCGAATGAAAAGTGTTATTACTTAATGAACATTGCTTCTTCTTTTTTTTTGTGAAGCTAGAGTACTAATTTTTTATTTTTTTTTATTTTTATGGGGAATGGCCACCTTTATTAATTTTAACAGTTTTCCACATCATAGATCTTAATCTGTGAAGCTTAAACTCCCGTGGCAATCAAAAAATTCATTTTCTTTCTTCTGTTAACATCAGTTTGTTAACAATAAAAAGAGAAACGGTCTACATGAAAAAATATTGTTTGTTTGGTATTGGCTTATTCTCAGGATATGCTCTAAATGTGCTATATTTCAGTGAATAAGAAACACAGTTGCCTGCAATGCTAATTATGAGGATCAGTATGATAGGCAGCAAGATCTTGGGTAATATGAAAATGCATATTAGACACACAACTAGATATAAGAGCACCCCTAAGCATAGAACCCAATATACAGAATACCCAATGGATATGGATATCAGCTCTCTGAAGTTTTTGATGCCAAACATATAAGACTTTTCATTTGTTTGTGGATCAGTGGCCAGAATAGTGTAAATTTGAGTATGGGATTCTAAACTTCTGTAGTGCAAGGCATAAAATCATGAAATTCATCCCAGATTGTGGCTAGACATAGCCACATATACCAAAATAGCCATCAAACCAAATTAATTTACAGTAGAATCTAGCAACAAATTCTGTAACACTTACATCTTGAGAATTTGCCCCTTCACCTGACCCTTTACTAGCAATCTCACCACTGCAAACAGAATTGGAAAATAAATTTCTTAACAACTGACAGGAAGAGGAAACGAATTAAGCACATAACACAAGTACCATGTAGTCTTCATCTTCCTGACAATTTTGAACAATAAAGGTAATTAGATAGTAGTTACCAACTTACTATTACTTTATACTGCTTCATAAAACTAAGCAAACATAAAGACAATCATGGAGAAAATTGAGAGAAACAATAGCAAATGGAGGATTGTCAACAAAATACAATAGAAAATGAATTAACTATAAATAAATTCCAAAAGTGAAGTAAAAATGGCAAATGGAAAATGTCAATTGAAATAACTATAAATAAATCCCAACAGCGAAGTAACAAGATGTTCCTAAAAGCTCTAAATACCCACAAGAACAAAGCAGGATGAAGCTATGTTTTATTAAAGCATGTTTCCAGTATTCTTGCCAAAAGTAAGAACCTAGCACAAACTATTTTAAGTGTACCTCCATATCCTACTACAATAATGAGATTATTTGTCCCCTAAATTTAGTTCTATAGTTTCATCATACCTCTTAGAATGTAAACCATTTGCAGATGCACCAGATGTTTTACCAGGTTCAGTATCCTTCCCAATAACCATATTCAAACTGGATAAATTTCCCTTAGATACTTTGTTGGGCAGTTTTTCCTTCCCCTCAGATGACTTACCATCCAGTTCCATGTAGCCAGGAGTGTTAGGCTATAAATCAAATTGAAAATAATTTACCAAGAGTTAAAGGGAAAATCTTGTCAGCAATGGAATTATAATTAAAATAAATAAAGGAGAAGAAAGTTAGGGAATATAACAAGTGGTATGGTAACTCACAGAGGCTTCAGCAATACCATTTGGTGATGGCATAGCAAAAGGACTGAAAGGGTATGATCCCTAATCAAGTATAAAGACAGCATATAAATGTTTGTGGATTCAATAAAGGAATATGATCTAGCTATGCACTAACAAACAAAGCAACAAGATACCGGAGGTATAGATGGATGTGCATATATGCCCCCAGGGGGATACATTGCAACATAAGGATGTGGTGGAGTGCTGAATGGTGGCATAAATTGCTGCAAAATAATTATTTCAAACAAAAAATTACGATCTTCAAAATAATCAATAAATTTCCAAGGGTAAATAGCGACATCAATTGGTATGGAGATGATAAATTTAATGGCCCACATAAGTGTATCTTAAAACTTTCTCAGGCAGTTGGGCACATTAAAATATAATTATGAATAAAGTTTGGGATGAATGCGCCTCACACAAATGGGATCCTACATCTTGCCTAATTATTTTCTTTGTACTATTCCTGCCCAGTAGAAACAGCAAGCTATAAGAGCTAGTTAACCATGCTTTTTCAGAAATGTCAAGTGACTTAGGAGAGTGCAAAAACATTTTAACATAAAAGGCGAATATGTTCGGACAAATAAAAGATGGTTTGCCCACTTCTATGTCTTTCTCCCAAGGAGAGGGAGATCGTCCAGGGTGGGTAATGCACCAAAGAAGAAGATCAATCCAGTGGGAATCCAGAAGCATGCTGATGAAGCAATTATATTCCATTGAAAGTAGTTTGCATTTAGTCATTCTTCCCTTTCCTTAGGTTTTAGGAGTCAATAAATCTTTCTTCAGTTTAATGCGCATGGGCAGCTGGCAATCACATTTTATATAATTGAGCATTACTAGTTTAATTTATGATTGAGCAATCCAAAACATGTTTTATATGTGTGCTCAATCATAAAATGTAGATACGATGCTCAAAGAAGACAGAGAAATCGACCCATGAAGCTTATCCCACTCAGAATTAAGCCATGTCAATTTGTCTCATTAACTTGGTCCTATAATGGATTGTCTCCTTTTTGTTTACTTTATAAAGTTCCTTGTTAGCACGAGTATATATTAATTTTTAAAACAACATAAGGAAGCAAATAAAGGAAATGAAGAATAAATTATGGATCACATAGACCATCTCGAGAACTTCTAAATAGAGAAAGCTCATGCAAATATCATGGAATAAGGTTTGATCTTGATCCAATTCCATTCCATAAAATAAAACTTTGACACTGTAGGGATTGTTAAGGAGACTAGATGAATTTACTAATTCATGACCTTGATTAAAACCTCTTTTTCGGTGCCATGATAATGCTTAAAAAAGCCTTGCATTGATGTAATAGCACCTGCAACGTGAAATAATAGATAGATAATACTTGAGACAAACAAAAATGCAAAAAAGGTACCTGAACTCCCCACATATATGGGTGCGGTTGGGAACTTGATGCCAAGAACCCAGGTGGAGGCACCTGCACAACCACAAATTGTTCCTATAAGTAACTACCAATGCTAAAATGTTGACAAACGAGGCATAAAGGCCAAGTGGGTATCTTCTAGAAATCTTTTAACCTGATAGGCAGCCCATTCGGCAGTAACCGAACCAGAAGTTGCTGAATTCTGCGCCTAAAAATCTCAAAAACAACAAAACTAAGTAAACAAACAAAATAATTCTCAACTACTAACACAAACATGCATAATAACCACGAATCCGCTCACAGTATTACCTGCGAATCAGAAGTTCTTGACTCCTTTGTTTCTTTCCCCTCTTTAGAAGATTTATCCATCTCAGACTTCTCACTACTACCCCTCATTTAGACTACAGCACTTCCTCAACTATCACTCAGACCATCCTGTTATAAAATTGAATGTACATCCGTTCAGAACAAAAACACCCTGCTACAGCAGAAGTTAAGTACAAACGATCATACTCTTTGCCCAGCACATTTAAACTTAAGATGCATTGATGTATTTATATAGGTTCTGAAAATGTAAACTTTGATAATAGAGTGAAAAGCTGTCAGCTGTTAACATCAATCAACTGGATTCAATGATCAAATCGAATAGATTGTCAAGTCAAATCTTTAAAGCAAGAATACGTTTACTTTATATCGAAGCATTTAAACACAGACACATGGAAAAATACATGAGACATAAGTTGATCCAGAAACACGAAAGAAATATAATAACTAAAACCACCAAAACCTATGAAATTTCATGCAAACTTACATAAACTAATTTGAGCAAAGATTACAAAGATTGAAACTGCGTGAATTCAACTAAAAAATTTACCACAAAAAAGGAGCAGTAACTCGGTAAATCTGAACTAGTGAGTCAGCTTAGTTAATACCCACTATTTTCTTAAACTATCAAAAAACACCCAAATAAGGTTTTAATTATAACATATACATTAAAATGGGAAGTAGTAAGCTAGAAATTAACATTAATCAACTGTAATACCCACTCATTTACACTCAGAAGCTGAAAAAATATATATGAGACCTAATTTTATCCATGAAACAGTCAAAAGCCTATGGAATTTCACGAAAATTAATATAAACTAACATCAATAAAAACTATAATGATTTATACTGCATAAATTTAACTAAAAAGATTACCGCAAAAAGGGGAGCCGTAATTCGCTATATCTGAACCAGTGAGTCAACTCAGTTACACAACAATTCAATAAATTTTTAACTATAACATATACGTATAAAAAATGGGAGGTTGTAGGTAAGAAAAACAATGAATCGCATCCGATTTAGAAAGAAAAGATTAGGGCTTTGTTTGTGAGAGATCGTCGACACGGTGGAATCGCTGTGTCGACGATTTTCAGGCGGGGAGAGAGAGAGAGTCCAGCGTGGATTTGGAGGTGTTGATGATTGGATGATTCGACGGAATCGTGGTCTGTTATTGACGGCTGAGATTGGGGTTAGGTGTCAATCGCCTTTGACGTGTCGTAGTTGCATACTGTGTAGTGTACAATGGGGCCGGGCCGGGCCGGGCCGGTTAATTTAGGGAACAAAGGGCAACTAATTCGCACGTCAAAATCCCTGACTCAAATACGTGTTCGGTGTTCCCCTTTACTTGCCTCCGTCACCCTCCCCTTTCAGCAAAAAATGGCAGAAAATAAGAAGGGAGAAGCCCCATATGCTCCAATCACACTCGAAGAAGAAGCTCTCTTTCTGAAAAATTTAGCAGAGAACAAGTACAGTTCAAAAAGACTGAAATCCGCCATCAAATACGCTAAACGAGCATACGAACTGTACCCAACTCTCGATGGCCTCGCCGAAATGCTCACCGCCTTCAAAATCATCCAGACTGCAGCGAAACCCATTTTCGAAACCGCCTCAGAAAGCAACTCTTTCTCTCCTCCCGATTATTACAAGATTCTGCAGGTGGAGCGCTTTGCGCACATCAATACAATCAAGAAACAGTACAAGAAACTGGCTTTGACACTGCATCCGGATAAGAATCCGTTTGCGGCATCTGAAGAGGCGTTTAAGTTGGTTGCTGAGGCGGTTCGGGTTTTGTCAGATAAAATTAGGAGGAAAGAGTTTGATACGAGGCTTAGGATTGCGATGCAGACAGAGGCAGGTGAAGGAGCTGAGGGAATAGAAGAGACGTTTTGGACGGCGTGTTCGACTTGTAGATTGTTGCATCAGTTTGAGAAGAAGTATTTGGGGCATAATTTGATGTGTCCTCGGTGTAAGAAGAGCTTTAAGGCTGTGGAGGTCCAGGAGAATTCCGAAAATGAAGAAAATGTAGGTGTTGAAGAGAATGTAGAGAAGAATGGAGCCACGCCAACTAGAATTAGTGTTAGGATCAGGGAGAGGGTTAAGAAAGGTGGGAAACTAGGTGATTTGGAGAAAGGTGGTTTTGGGGGGAAGAAAATTAGTGGCGTTGCAGAGGTGTTGGAAAGGTCGGGGCAGAAACTAAAGAAAAATGTGGGTGGAAATGGTGGGTTGGCCATTAATTTGAGGTCAAAGAGAGGGGAAAAAGTCCGAAATATTGGTGGAAGGGGTACTTGTGGGAATGATGGACTGACGTTGAAGAGAGTAGAAAAGGTGGGAAAGTTGGAGAAGAATGGGGATTCGAGTAATAGTGATGGTGTTTTGATTAAGGAATTAAGGTTGACGAAAGTAGGGGGGAAGGTAAGAGATAGGGGTGAGGAGATGAGGGGCATTGAGGTAGTAGAGAGTGAAAGGGCCACGAGAGCAAAGACTCGGGAAGAAGAAATGATGACTTTAGCTCAAATGCAAATGTTGGTGAAGAAGAAGGCGGATGAGGAGAAGTTGAAGTTGGATGATGTTAAGGAAAGACCAGATGTGGATGAGGAGAAGTTGAAGGTGAAAGAAAAGGAGAAGTTGATTTTGAAGGAGAAGAGTGGACAAAAGGAAAAAGAGAAGGAAAATGAAATGGTGAACGGAAGCAAGAAGAGGGCGAGAACCAGGATTTCGAAGGATAACTGTTTGGATATTATGAAAATAAGAGCTTTAGAGAGTACTGTGGATTTGGACATTGAGGGGCTTAGAGCATCGAAAAAGGGTGATTTGGAGATAATGCACGTGGAAGATTCAGATTTCTACGATTTTGACAAGGATAGAAGAGGGAGGAGCTTTAAGAAAGGACAAGTGTGGGCGGTATACGACGACGATGATGGAATGCCAAGGCATTATGCACTGATTGATGAAATTGTTTCTGTGAATCCATTTGAGGTGACAATAAGTTGGTTAGACTTTCAAAATAATGGTAATGAGGTGTGGACTGGTTCATTGAAAACGGGATTCCATGTTTCATGTGGGAGGTTTAAGGTTTCTAGGAAGACTTCAGTTAAGTATCTCAACATGTTTTCTCATGCTGTGGACTGTGAAAGAGCGGCCAGAGAACTGTATAGGATTTATCCAAAGAAGGGCTCAGTTTGGGCGCTCTATAATGAAAATACATTAAATGCTGAAGGAATGAACCAAGGGGTTATGGATAAGCCATGCTTCGATGTTGTTGTGTGCTTAACTAGTTTCAGCGACGTTTATGGCTTGAGTATTGGTTACCTTGAGAAGGTTCATGGGTTCAGGACAATCTTTAAGAGAAGAGAAGTTGGGGCTACTGCTATTAGATTGCTAGAAAAAGATGATATTGAGCTATTTTCACATCAAATTCCTGCAAGAATGCTTTCTGGAGATGAGGCCTCAGGCCTTCCTAAGGATTGTTGGGAACTGGATCCAGCTTCACTTCAATCTCAGTTGCTTAATGGCTATACTTAGTTGCGTCTAGCTGGTGAACAATAGGATGCTTGCAGTGAGCTGCGAATGTACAATTCTTTTTTCTGTCGCACTGTATATGACCTGCATGTAAGTGATTATTTTGACTATAAATGTTACTGTATTACTCCTCGCTTGCATTGTAAATTAACTTGTGCGTCCATATATTCTCATATATCTCGCTTTATCCGTAAATCATTATTTATCCATATTGTGTACTGAACTGCTAGATGATATATTAAAGAAGAGTGAGCGATTATATGCTGCAAAAACGTGGATTGATTCCCCTGATTTTGTCAGTCCTTGATTAGAAAAGCTTATCTTGCCACAATTGTACCTTTTGGGTGTGATGCTGGAGCATAAATAACTTTTCAATGGAACAAATAAAAATATCATTTGTTAGTATCAATGTTTACTCCGCAATGTCAACCTAGAGAGGTACGCTTGTGACCTTATTTTGGGGAAAATCAACTCAAAAAGATCAGATTTAGGAAGAAAAGGAAGTACTCGATAGTTTTCTAAGAGTTTACTTCTCTTAATCAATCAAGTGTATAGCTTGGTTGCATTGTGGTCAGCAATTAGCGATGCCAAGTGGAGTCAATTCCTTCTCTTGTTGGATGATTCTTTTCTTCTGTTTTTACTTCTCTCTCTTCTTCCTCTGATTACATCAAATTTGGTACCAGAGCAGGTTGCAATTTGCTGTCTCGGAAATATTAGCCCAATTTCCTGATTAAACTATTCAGTGAGCTATAGGGAATGCCATTTATGTCCTAATAGTGCTATCGATCTTGTTTCTAAGGCAACCAGTGAATTGCTGATACAAATTTTATAAAGTGAGATATTACCATTATTTTGCCAAGAGCAACAACATTATTGTCTTGTGTGTAACAAAGGTTTGTGAGTGAATTAGAGACGTTGCATATGTTAATATCCTGGCAGAACCGATGTAGCTAACCTGATCTAATCAAACTTTGCAATAAACATAGAATAAGCTTTTTCAAACACTCTCTCCATCCTCACCTCAAAGTTGCAGGAGCAACTCCACTAGCTTAAAAAGTTGGAGAAAATGCTGATTCTTCTATCTCTTTTGGGAATTCATGCTGGTCCTTTCAAACAAAGTTTCGAGTTATATGCCTGATTAAATTGGTCTCATCCCCCCGCCAGGCAGAGTGGATGAAAGCTCTTAAGTATATAGTAAAAGATTGTTGTTCAATCTAAGGGTATCTTTTAACACTGTATAGAATTGGCGTAAACTAATGTACACAGAAGGTCCTGTAATCGTAATGGTCATATATGACTGAAGTCATTAATTTCCTCAAGACACAGAGGTCAAGATCAGTTTGAATTTGGTTTTATTTTCTCATTGGACATTTCTAGTCCTGTTCGTAGTATGTCAATCAGTCTTCAACATGAAGTCATCATTGAAACTTGCTAACATAGCACGTCTGTAAAAGTAGACGAGTTGTCAATGGTGTATCATACCATCATTTTTTTTCTTTATCATTTCTATAGTGAAGATAGTCGCAGTACGTCTATGGGTTTATCAAGCTGATATGATCTTTAACCTTTCTAAATTAATTTGTTCTTGCAGAAGAATTGCTTCACTGAATGCTTCAATTGATGTGAAGATAGTTGAGTAGTAGTAGAAAAATTCATATACAGTTGGTAAGAGTAGATTGTTCAGCAAAAGTATGGAAAGAGATGGTTTTCTGCCCCCCCCCCCCCCCCCCCCCCCCCCCCCCCCTTTTTTTTTGTGTGCCTGCACACACCAAGGTTAGTTATTGGGGATCACTGGAGGAGAAAAGAGAAGCCATGAAGCACGGATACTCCTCATAGGATGGAGCGTAGCGTCCGAGTGGGCCACCCTCGGGACATGTATATAGGGTGCTCGACTTTTGATATATATTGTTTAATTAACTTATCAAACGAGCGATACTTTTGCAGTACAAGTGACTATGGGCTTGTCTGGAATTAATTTTCCAACCCCAAAAAATCAGTTTTTCAGCCGTTACAATCTCACTCAGCCACAATATTTGACCAATTGTCTCACATGCGGGTCCCAACAAAGAGAAAAAAAGGGTCAAAAAATCCTTTTTTTTGGATGAGAAGCTGCTCCTGACAGGGGCTATATATGAATTGATTTGTATTTTGAATTTTTGATATTTGAGGATTATGTTCTTGACATGGAAAGCTTGTACTCTAGATTTTGGTGGAAAATATGAAATACCCAATTTTCGATGTGAAGTCCCAAAAATACATTTGATACTAATATACATTTAGGTCTTCATGTGGAGTGGCAACGAGCCGGTTCATGGGCTCTTACTCTTGAATCGGCTCGTGTCCTAGACGAGCTCAGGCTTTTTTGGCCCACAAGCCGAGCTGGCCTGCTCGTTTACCCAAAAGTGCTTGGGTAGAGCTCGTGATGAACCGAGGTAAGTTTGTCCACAAGCTTATCGATTTTTTTTTTGAAGAACAACGAAAACAAAATATATTTATTAATTAATTTAATGAAGGCAAAAATGGTGTTACGACAAATATGTTATTTTCTCGTAGCTGGTGATAGGGTCTGGTCGTGTGGGGGAGTGTGGCTGAGATTGGCTACGTTTAAGATCATCCATCCAAACACATACATACACATATAAGATACATATAATTAGTACTATTTTGAAGTATTCATGACTAATTCGATAAAATATTTTTTGGAATGAAAAATCATAAATGATGAGTTCAAGATAACGAGCTAAAGGTGACTGCCAAAAATGGATTTTGTAATCCAATATCATTGTCAAGTTAACTAAAATTCTACTCGATGTTAATTTGATTCGTCTTGCTCAAATAATTAGTTATAAATATTTAACAAACTTTTGAGGCATTATAATGGACCGTTTAGTAATGTTTTATAAAAATATAAACAATAGAAAATTCAAAGAGCTCGAGGCACGTGCTTCAAGACTCTTTTATCTCGGCGGCTAGAGGTTCGATCTAGGTTACAATATTCGAATTATTAGACATGTATGAACTATAAATCAGCCATTTATGATGGATTTTTCTTCACCATACGGCATTGTGACAGACACAAACTAAAGGTGTAGTATGTGTTCACCGTCTACTTGCTCTTGGAGAATACCTAAGAAGGTTGAATGGTTGGAAGCAATGAACTGTTCATAGGATTCAATTATTCAAAAATAAAAAAATCAATGAAGAGTATATTGATGGTTCGCATTTATAATTCAATCGCTTAGAGAATTGATTAGAACATATAACTAAGATATGATTTAATTATATAGATTCAACAATACTACATTGTCATGGTTTCCATTGCAAATTATAAGACTTGAATCATGTATCGAAAGTATGAACTTTTGATGTGTGATTTATATAGAGACTTGGAGTCTCAAACATCAATAACTAGTTTTTCAGATGTGACTCTCTCAAAATCTGTATCAATGGTATCCGAGCAGGCACCATGTCTCCCGATTGCAATCAAGCGGCGTTGATGGTGACGTCTACATAGCAGTGTTCGAATCCCACATCGAATCTATAGACTTTTGGTATGCGATTTATATAAATTTGGACTTTCCAACCTCAACTGCTAGCTTTTGAAGACTGCTCTCTTAAGATATATATCATACTATATTCTTATTGGAAATCTGAAAATAAATTTTTAAAGCCATACTCCACTGTGTATTATTTTCGATTTCGAGAACGGATTCCATATCCAAAAATTTGTTAATTACTTTTAAAAGTTGCTCAACAAAAATTCATATCCTATATAAACCTGTGCTATATATCATAATTATATGAACTGTCAAACTGGAATGCCCAGAGTTGCATGAAAATGAAAATGCAAAGAAATCAGATTCCTACTCGATTGCTGCACCTCTGGTTGCCTGATGACTCTTTCTTTTCTGTCTCGAGTTCACAGCGATGTATCCATTTGCAAAAGCTTCTAGTGCTTTGCTAGTTGGCTTCCGGCTTCTTGTGCTATGCCTTTGCACAATGGTCGTACTTGCAAGCTGCTCGTCTGGTTGCCTGATGCATGTTTCTTGACATTTTCTTTTCTGTCCAGATTTTACAGTCAAGAATCCACTAGCCCAAGCGTCTAGTACTCTTGTTGTTGGCTGCCGGTTTCTGGTGCTCTGCCTCCTGTGTAGACCGGTACTCGACTGCTGCTCAACTAGTTGCCTTTGTTCACTTCCAATTTCCTGAATCAAGTTTGGATCGACTGATGCACAAGTTTCTCTGTTCCCTTGAAGCATTTCGCTGTCAGATTTGGGCGAGCCACTAGATTCACTCACCTGATTGAGTTTGCCATCAGAGATACTTGCATCGACAACTAAAGCTGAGTTATGATGATCTTCAATCCCGAGTAAATCAGGTTCTTCGGCAACTTTGCTCAATAATTCAAAAACAGAATCAAAGTAATGCAGTCCTTTCACCAATCCCTCTGAGAATTTATATCTAGGCATTAAAAATATCTTTGAGTTAGCAGTATACCCCCGATTCTTGGATTGCTCTGAGTGCCAACCTTTATTCTCTAGGCGCGGCCAAATCGCTCCCCAAAATAATCTGTTTGAGGAATCCTTGGTCAGGCGTTGATCTCCACGAAGGATATTGATAATTTCAACGAACTTAAGAGATGAGTATTTGTTGTCTACTATCTGTGGGTTTGTAGGGGAAACTATTCCAAGGCATGCTGCATTTACAAGAGTGTTTATCCCAAACATGGCATTCAAGGTGACAATACATTCTTTGAGAGACATGTTTGTCACTCGAAATGCCTTGGAAACCTACAAAACAAACCATAAAAATCATAAGAAAGCAGAATTAGGACAATAGGTAATCAATTGTATGAAAAAACAAGCTAAATACTCGTAACAAATTAGCTATAAATATAATACTAATTAAAAGCACCTCTACTAAGTGTGGATGATATTCTTCTGAGATGATGAGACGTAAACGAGACAACAACTCCTGCACCTTCAATCCCAAAAATATCTTCTTCACTCCTTCTCTTCTGGTTCTCATCTTTCGAAATTCTTTACATGTACGATGTTCTTGAGAACGATAAAACTTAGTGTAGTAAAATGACAGTATGTCAACCGTGCTTTTACTTTCAAGGAACTTTTGAACTCGAATAAATTTCTTCCCGAAAATATACAGCCCTAGATGGAAGACATCTTTCTCATTTTCACTCCAGTTCTCACAGCGCAACTCAGGAACCGAGAAGTCCTGATTTCTACATACAGCCATTTTATCTGAAGCTCCTCCACATTCAGTGAATGGTGGGATTTCCACTTGATAGTCGTCTCCGACTGGAACCATCTGGTCAAAAAATAAGCCTAATTAAGAAATCAATTAATTTTGCATTAATCAAAAGAAGAAGAAACTGTAATGCACTCACTCAGTTTAACATGCAAAATCAGAGGCATGCATGCAGCAGAATTTTAACGAGTTTAACTGTGTTATCTCGAAAAGGATAAAATCAATAACCATTAATTTCAGTGTACAAAAAACTGTGTTATTTAAATAAAAAAGAAAAAGAAAAAAGTGCTCATAAGTTGATTACTGTTGTAATTTGGTATTTAACTTATAACGATGAGTATATTGGAATGATAATGCATCCATATGGGTGTGTAGAGCAAGTACGAAAATACCAAAAATGAAACGAGAAAAAAAAAGGAGAGAGACCGAAATTTGGCCAAGGCAGGGCGGTCGTGCCGACCTCGTTTTCAATAACCCGAGGCCAAAACCTTGGCCTGGGCGACTGCCCCGTTTTGTACTAGGAGATCATCGAAGCCAATTTTTTGATCATTGAGTATGAAATTTTTTGTACATTTTTTTGGCACATTTTCATGAAAAAATCAATATTTTCATGAATTATTGAGAACTTTTCATAGTGTATGAATGAGAATATATATATGTGAGATATATTTCATTCCTCTAACAATAATTAAACCACCAACAATTGAGATCATTCCATTTTGAAAGAGTTTACGGAAGTATCTTTACATATTCAAACATCCTTTATGTTCTACAAGTTTTGGAAGTAAAACACTAGTGTTTAAGTATTTTCTTCTTCAAGGCTTGATCAATCCTACAAATCATTTGGCAAGAGTCTCTTTAAGCACCAATTAAATTCTAGAGGGATCAAATATCGTTTGAGGATAACGATCTCGTGTTTGAGTCTTTATACCATATTTTGGTATTCTTGATTCTTCATTTTGTTTTCTTCTCTATTCCTCTTGAATAAGAATATTCCAACAATCTCAAACGATATATTGATGGAGAACGAAATTACCATGGTCACTATCAAACTCATGAATCAAGACCTTATTCGCTTGGATCAATTCGACGGAACAAATTTCACTTAATGACAAAATAATTGAAGTTCCTTTTCATGGCATTGAAGATTCTCTATATCCTTGATTTCGAATTGGCACCACTATAAGAACCAACAAATGAAGATATCGATGTCGTAAGAGTTGAAAGGTAAAAGCGTCAAAAAGACGAATTAATTTGCCGCGGTCACATACTCAATGCACTATTCGACCGATTGTATGGTTTCTAGACCAACACATCATCAGCACAAGAAATTTGGAATGCATTGGAGAACAAATACAAAGCCAAAGAAGAAGGTAACGAAAAATTCTTGATATCAAGGTATTTTGAATATAAATTTCTTGAAAACATTCTCGTCCTCCCCCAAGTGCATGAATTACAAGTATTCGTCAACAAACTAAAGAGGGTCAAGATTGAACTTTCAGAATTTTTTCAAGTGGAAGCAATCATTGCTAAACTCTCGAGAACTGAGAAATGATATCGAAAGGAGATCAATGGATAAGAGTGAAAACTTTTATTAAGGCACATCAAAAGCCAATGTCGTTGAAAAGACCAAGTCATCCAACAAATCAAATAAGAGGAAACATTCTAAAAACTTTAATAAGCTTAAGAAGAGCCTAAGAGAGATTGTTTTGTATGTGGAAAATTCAGACATTTTACAATGGAATGTCGACATCGAAAATAAAACAAGAAAGAGGGAAAATACATGTGCAACTATTCATGTATCATATGATAAGTCACTCTTTAAGACTTATCATGAATCAAATGGAGAGCAAGAGATAGGAAAAGGAAATGTTGATATCATCTTCACTTTCTGGAAAAAAAATCATTACTTTAACAAATGTATTATATGTTCCTAAAATGAATATGAACTTGGTAAGTGAAGATCTCTTAGAAAAATCAAGCATTATAAGTGTTTGAGTTCGAAAATTTTGTACTATCCCGAAATGAAAATTTTGTTGGAAAAGACTATTCCTACAAATGAATTGTTAAATTGTATATTGTTGGGAATATTAATAATAATAAAGTTGGTTTTGCTTACTTGGTTGATTCTTTTACTTTGTAGCATGCTAGATTAGATCACATGAATTCTAGTACAATGAAACAATTGCTTAAATGTGATATGATTTCATATGATGTGAATAATGCTTATAAATGTAAAACATGTGTAGAATCTAAAATAGTTAAGAAGCCTTATCAAAGTGTGAATAGGACTTCTCAAATTTTAGAACTTATTCATTCGGATACATATGAACTTAATGACATGTTAACTAGAGGTGAAAATAGATATTATATTTCCTTTATAGATGATCACTCTAAGTATAATTATGCTTATTTAATAAAACAAAAACATGAAGCATATGACATGTTTAAAACTTATAAAAATAAAGTTGAAAATCATCTAAATAAGAAAATAATAACACTTAGAAGTAATAGAAGAGAATACTTCTCTAGTGATTTTATTCATTTTGTGAATTACAAGATATAGTACATCAATGTTCTTTACCTAGGACATCCTAACAAAATGGTTTGACTAAAAGAAAAAATAGAACATTAGTTGAAATGATAAATGTTATGTTAATATATGCTAAGTTATCATTTAACTTGTGAGGTGAATGTTTGTTAAGTGCATGTAGAATATTAAATAGGATTCCTTCAAAATTTACAAAGATTTTTCTTTATGAATTGTGGAAATGAAGAAAATCAAACATTAGATACTTCAAAGTGTAGGGGTGTCTTACATATTATAAGAATACAGACCCTAAAAGGACCAAGTTGGGTCCAAGAGGTATCAAATATGCATTTGTTGGATATACTAGTAATAACAAATTATAAATATATATATATATATATATATATATATATATATATATATATATTATTGAATTTGGAGACCAATGTGATAATTGAATCAAATGATGTAGAATTCTTTGAGAATATACTATCTTCGGATAATGAATTAAGGGAAACTTATAAAGAGATTCCTAGCTCTAGTGGAACACAAGATGAAAAATCTTCTAAAAATGTTAAAGGAATCAAGTGAACCTCGAAGAAGCAAATGAACTTGAATAGAAAAGACTTTGAGCTCGGATGAAATTGATTCTCAACTTATTTCACTTTACTTAGTAGAGTAAAATGAGAAAAATGTTGTAAAAACAATACATTTTGTTTTACAAGTGAAATCCGATCCCAAAACCTATAGAGAAGCAATTGATTCTCGTGATAGTATCTTTTGGAAAGATGCAATAAAAGATGAGACATATTCAATTATGTCAAACAATACGTGAAAACTTGTCGATTTATCATCCGGATCTAAACCTATTGGTTGTAAATGAGTGTTTAGGAGAAAATATAATATAGATGGTTCTCTTAATGCATTTAAAGTTAAATTGGTAGCTAAAGGTTAACGGCAAAGGGAATGAATTGACTATTTCGATACACATGCCCGATAGTTAAAATAACAATAATTAGGATATTATTCGTATTAGTATCCATATATGATTTACATGTCATCAAATAGTTGTCAAAAAAGGCATTCTTAAATGAGAATTTCGACGAGGAGGTTTATATGGAACAACTTGAAGGGTTTGTTTTACCCGAAAATGAACACAGAGTGTACAAATTAGTAAAATCATTATATGGTTTAAAACAAGCACCTAAGAAATGACATGAGAAATTTGACTTGCCGATTATTTCATTTGGTTTTAAACATAATAGTGTAGATAAATGCTTGTTTCCCAATTTATGTGATAATTATGTAATATTTATTTGTTTATACGTTGATGACATATTGATTTTAAGTAATCACGTGGATGGAATAAAAGAAATAAAGATGTTTATATCTTCCACATTCAAGATGGAAGATCTTGGACTAATGGATACTATATTGGATATTAAAGTTACTAAGAAAAGTAGGGGGATACTATTTGAGTCAATCACATTATATCAAGAATGTGACAAATAAGTTCAAATATTTGAATATAAAATGGTATAAGCACTCTTCTTGATCCAAGTTCTTAGCTTATAAAGAATAGTGGAAGAGCAATTGCTTAATTATTAAGTATGCAAGTGTTATAGAGAGTTTTATGCATGCATTTGCAATTAGTAATTTAGTAGGTTTATTAGTAATTTGAGCAAGGAACATTGGACGGCCATTGTGAGAGTTCTTGTTTATTTAAAGAAGGTCTTCAATATTTTAAGTTTCCGACTGTATTAGAAAGATTTACTGATGTTAATTGGATATTTAGCAATAGTGAGAGTAAATTTAATTTGGGTTGGATATTTAATCTTGGAGAAGGTGCAATTTCTTGAAAATCTAAAAAATAAACATGCATAATACATTCAACCATGGAATCTAAATTCGAGGCATTATTAGATATCAAAATAGATGTTGAGTGACTTATAGATTAGCAATATGAGATATCTTTAGGACCAAAGAATATATCTTCGATAGCCATCATGTGTGATAGTCAAACCACATTAGCTATAAGTTATAAATGGTAAATTTAGACATATGAATTTAAGACATGACTATGTAAGAAAATTAATTAAGAGTGAAATAATTTCTCTAAAGTACATTAAGTTAATTCAGAATCTAGCGGGCCCTTTAATTAAACCTTTTAATAGAGATTTAGTTATATCTATTTTGAACAAGATGTGATTGAAACTCTTAAACTAAAAAGATTCACCAATGACGGTTACCCTACCCGTCATTACTAAACAGTAATCCACGGGTTTAGAGGGTAACAATAAGTCATTAGATAAATGGATAGTTTTAGCATTACACTGCAAGATCCTATCCTAATTATATAATTATGATAGTTACCTAAAGAATCGTTAAACTTTAAAGTTCTTAATGAAGTTCATTACTAAGTAAAAGTATATATAAAAGTAACAAATATACTGAAAGAATTTCATCTAACTAAACTTCAAGATGATGTGGCCTCAATAGAGAGTTGGAGTTTCTCTCTTAAAAATTCAACGAATAGAATGAGCACAATGTCATATTAGCACTAAGTGAGTTTAAGAAACTTGTGAACACATGACATTTGTGTGTGTCATCACCAGTATTATCACAAGGAATAACTTGTTCAAAGTTATCATGCTACCTTCAATTTCAATGATACTTTGTGAGAATTACATTATGGTTAGATTCAAATCGAAAGATATCTAATGCACGTGCATAAATGCTACTACTTTGAATATGTGTGTCATTATATAGCTGAACAAGTGGAAATTGTTGTAATTTGGTGGTCAACGAAATGATAATAGATAAATATGGGTGTTTAGAGTAAATACGAACATACTGAAAATGAAAAGAGAAGAAAAATGAGAGATCGAAATTTGGCTTGGGCGATCGCCTAATCTCATTTTGAATAACCCGAGGCCAAAACCTTGTCCCATTGATCGTCCAAGCCAATTTTTTTGTCGTTGGGTTTGAAATTTTTGGTTTTTTTTTGGCACCTTATCATAAAAAAATCCCTCTTTTCATGAATCATTGAGGCATTTTCATTATGTATGAATGAAAATCTATATATATGAGACAGCTTTCATTCCTCTAAAAATAATTAAACCACCAACAATTGAAATCATTTCATGTTGAAAGAGTTTACAAAAGTTTCTTTACATGTTCAAACATGTTTTGTGTTATACAAGTTTTAGAAATAAAACACTATTGCTTAAGTGTTCTCTTCTTCAAAGTTTGATCAATTCTACAAACCATTCACCAAGAGCCCCTTTAAGCACCAATTAAATTCTAGAAGGGGCAAGTATCGTTTGGGGACAATGATCTCATGTTTGAGCTTTTCTACCATATTTTGGTGTTCTTGATTCTTCATTTTGTTTTCTTCTCCATTTCCCTTGAAGAAGAATATTCCAACAATTGCATCATCTAATGCAACTAGCAAGTGACAGCCTACTTTTTTTGGGTTTTCAAGTGAGTAATGCACCTGCCCCAAAAGAAAGCCAATAAAACTTGGCTTTTAAGTAGGGCCAAACGGTTCTTAACCAGAACATTCAAATTTACATATAACAAGTGCAGAGGAAGAAAGAAAGATGGATTCAGAATCACAATCAAGTATTTGGCAAGAAAAGTATACAAAGTTTTCAAGGGAAGGAACTAAAATAAGAAATTAAGAAAGGAGCACCTTCATCTCCTCCATATTGTATCCTCTATGCATACTTCTTTCCTGAAATGAAAAAAATGATCAAGAAATATGTTTAATGAACAACCAAACAAGTAATAGTGATAATAAAAAAAATGGCATATAATGGCAATGACATTGTAAAAAATTTGCAAGATTAGCATAGCCTACATCCTAAGTTACACTAGCAATTTAAAGTTATATCACACAATGAAATTTGATATCTAAATTGGAAGAGCAACATATAAACTTTTTTAAAAAAAATATTTTCTAGAATCATTGTCACATCTAGTAATAGTACACCCACAAAATAACCAAACAGTTCGAAACTAATTGTTTGATTCCGGTTTGATTCTCATTCTTTGTAGAATGAGAATAAAAAATATAGTCGTTATGGACCCCCACAAAAGAGATAGAAAGTCAAAAATGATGTTTGAATGTAATTCATAACAGTCATATTTTTCATTTTTATAGAGAAAAAATGAGTACCAAACGGGCCATAATATATCAAAATTTAGTTTTTTACTTCATAAAACTAGCCCAAAAGTGATTTAGCCCGGCCCAAAAGCATTTGCCCAACTCAAATCAATGTTTTAGGTCATTCTTCTATTCCCAGCTTTGTGCATAATGATATGATGTTTGAAGACTAATGGTTTAAGTATTCTGGTTAGGGGCAGCACCGGGTGGTCTGGTTGGTATTTTTCAAGAATCAAATCAAACTATTTGCTTATGGAAATTTTGTAAACGGAGATGCTAATTTCATGTATAATTTTAGAACTGAACTAGATCAAACTCGTCTAATCTTTTAATCAGAACCATATATTTATGGTTCAATCAGTCTTATTGCAATTCCATGATAACAAAAAAGAAACATAATTTATGTAATTCTTTTACTATGTATGAGTGAATGTTGTAAAACAAATTCAAGCTAAATAAGTTAGCTTGTTTAATCAACCCGACAATGACTAAGAACTATAATTTCCAACACCTATAATATTTCTTAAAAATATTCAAAGTTATCCCTAAGTACATAATCACAAGTAATTCAAATGCTTCAAAAAACACATGAAAAGAGAGACATGAAATTATATGTTGTGAAATATACCGAATCACATTAGTTGTCTATGCATCACTGATCGCAATAAGAACAAGACCAAATCGATCCATTCTCACTTTTAATAACAAAAAGCGATTAACACCTTAATAAAAACAAAAACAAAAACAAAACAATTTGAATCAGTGAATTCAATTTAGTTCCAATTCAGTTCTAACAATTTTAGTTAAATTATTTATTCCCAATTCAGGCATTCTCCTAATTGAATAATTAGATAATGGAACTGTAAAAATAAAAAAATAAAAAATTGTCAAATTTATGTTTATCATGACCTCATGATATTGGACTTTACCCATTACCCATACTATGGAGTTTGACTCTATTGCTGCCTATCATCACACATACACGATAATTTTCACTTTCTTCCCATATTCATTATATCACGCGTGTATGTGTATGTGTGTGTGTATATATATTGTGTTGTAGATATAGATTCCTCAATCCAGTTCAATTTTTATATATAAAGCCCAAATTCAGCGTACCTGACGGCGCTCAGAAAACACAAAAATAACGCGGAAAAAGATATAACGCAGCTTCTCCTTCTGATTTTCTGTAGCAGACAGTAATTTTCATATCAATCATGGGTTATGAAAATGATCCGTAAGTTCCCCAATTATAGAATTAGGGGTTTTTCTATCAGTCGATGATTGTCCTATATGCATATATATGTAAATCAGGGTTTTGTTAATTGAGTTTGGGGTTTTATATACGTCAATTTCTTTTTTCTTTTTTCTTTACCTATATCTACTCGTGCCTATATAGATTTATGTATGAATCGACGTTTTTCTATATTGAATTAGGGTTTTTTGAATGATGATTTTCAGTTACCGAGATGAGGATGGCGAGCCGTTGATGGATTTTGACGAGGATGTCCAATCTGATCGCGATGAGCGTGGGCAGGATATCCTGGACGATGGAAATGAGGATGGCTGGTACAACAACGACGAGCGTGAGCGATCCCCAACTCCGGTGTACAACGATTCCAAGGCAAAACCCAGGAAGAGATTGATTAAAAAATCTTCTTCCACCCCAGGGAAGGACTCCGGTTTCTCAGATTTTGGAATTGAGGATGATGAGGGTGGGGTCCGTAGGGGTTATGGTGTTGAGGAAGATGATGATGTTGAGGGAATTGTGAGGGATGATTACTCTGATGATGGTGGTAAGAGGAAGAGGGAGAAAGGGAAAAGGAGGATAAGTGAGGAAAAGAAGAGAAAAGGGGAGAAGAAGTTTAAGTTGAGGAAGAGTGGAGGGACATCGAGGGACTATGAGGCTGATCCTGAGGTGAAGGAGATGTGGGAAACGGTTGCAGGCGGTGATTCCGAGGTTTGTGTCCTTCTGTTATACTAAATTTGAATTTTTCGATGCTGCATTGTATTTTATGAGTTTATTATCAGGTTTTTATAGCTGCATTTAGATGAGTTAATTCAGAAAACTTTGCTAGGATTATGTGAACCTTGAGTGGATTTTTCGATGTTGAAATCTGCTATTTTTCTGTCAGAACTGTCAACTTGCTGGTTGTTTTATGCTCATCAGTTACTTTTCCAGTGTTAGTCTCAGGATGGCTTTTGTCGGTGGATGTTGGGTTTATAGATTTTTATTAATTATGTGAATTTGCTGATCTGGATGTGGATATTGTCGATAAAGTTAAATTTTTGTGGGGTTTCTGTTAATTTGGTAAGTTTTCTCATTTATTATGAACTTAAAAAATGATATGGGTTTTGGTTTTCGCAATCAACAATTTAAATCTTTTATGGGGTTATTGGAACAGAATTCAACTCTGGGATGGTGCGACTTTTTTAAGTTGACGTGGGTTTTAGTGCGTGTGAATATGTATGGAACATATATAAAATGTAATTTTGGGAACTAAATAGCAAATTAACATGACAAGTGGTTCTGCTGAATCTAAACGTTACGGTGGTTACCTTTCTTGAATTTATACAATTGAAATTATTATATGACATCATAATTGTCTGAAAAATACTCTAAACATTTCTGTCACATTTTGTTTACTTTCTTGGTTTCAAAATGTTATAGGATGACCAAGAGGGTGCTAGGACAGTAGATGATGATAATTTCATAGATGACAGTGGTGTGGACCCTGCTCACCGGTATGGAAGTGACAATGACCATTCTCCAAGCCGTGCTCCCCAGGTTGGAATTCTATCCTTTTTAGATGACATATTATGGTCATCTGGCATTACTAATAGATTGTTTTGTATTAGTTATTTTAATTTTTATAATCTGCAATCTCCAGTATTGGAGAATTTCGACGATATCTATATGTAGTCACATTCTTTCAGCGATGTGGGTGCCAAGAATTATGGGCATTACATAAGCAACGTGGAAAAGCCAGGTGTCATAACCTTGTGTAAACTAGATATGTTTTCTATTAGATGTATATATTTTGTGTTTAAATAATGTGACTCATCAAGGATTGAAGCACTTTGAGCACCATCCCGAATGTATAACCAAATTCCTGCTATTATCAGCTTCCATTTGCTTGTCTTGTATGAACATCAGTGAGCTAGCTTCATTTGCAGTTTACATTTAGACATCTTTGATGAGTGAGTTTTAGTTGTTACATGTTCCTCCTTTCATTTTCTAACTAGTTACTAAGAATCATTTTTTTTTTTTTTGCGTCTACATATTTGCGTGTGTGAAGATGCATATGCATATCATCAAAACGAAGGAAGGGAATTCTCCTTTTGTTTTGTAACGACCTGACTTCTATGTCCAAGCCGTTATGCACCGCTAAAAAATGTGCCAAACATATGTTTCTTTTTTGTGGATTTAAATTTACCACATCCCTTTATCATTCTAAATGGCATTAAATGTCTTTGAAATTATCTCGCACGCCATAATTATTTACGGAGTGGAAAGCCGAACATAGGTGTTCTCAGGCTCGATTCATTTATTATACTTCCCCAAATATTTTCTTAGACTGTTCTGCTAAACCCAGGTCCAACTACTAGGACCATTGACCAGTCCAGTAGTGTGTCCTGTTAGATACTAAAGACCATTTAGAATGGATAGGTCTACCCATCGTAATTGGGCTTTCCTTTCAAATGTAAGATGGCACTAAATATATGCCCTAATTTGCTCATTGCTTCCTCGTGACTTTCGTCATTTTTCTTGCCTTCATACCATGTCCATTCGCATCTCTGGTGACCGGCGGCCTCTCAAGAGTAGTAGTTACTCTTTCATGGTTAAGGTGATGTATAAAACACAGATTTTAGTATTAGCATCCATTCTTTGGTTCTATGTTGGATTTGTTTTAATTATTCTAGAATACTTCCAGTTATGGCCATTCTCAATCAATTATTGGGTTAGTCTAGATGTTTGATTGGTAAATTTAATTTACCCCCAGTTTATTTGATGTCTGGCTATATTTGCTATCTATTTTTCTGAGTTATCTGTATTAATATACGAATATCTATGTTATATAGATTGTAAATTATTCATTAAATTTGCTGAAACTCTTTATTTATTTATTTATTATTTTTTGTGAGTTTCCAGCTTTTTCTATATTTTCCTATATGTTTATGATATAACTCTTCAATTTTATGACATCTTAGATTTATTGCAGTTTGATCATGATTGTTTTGACGGTTGAACTAGACCCTTAGGCGCAGTCGGTTCTTTCATTCGTTGAAATTCTGCATTTTAGTGCACTGGCTTGAACTAGTTTATTCTATTTTACCGACAGATTTTTTCATTGGCATTCCCTGTTTAATTTTATTCCTTTCCTGAATTAACTTCTGAAAGAAAGCATCATGCGGTAACTTCTGTATCTGTTATTCTGAGTTCTTCTCATACGTAAATGATGTTGCAACCGTTAGATTTCTAATTGAAACTTGTATGTTAAATGTCCATAGTGCACTCTAATGTAACATATATGGTGATGCAATGTGATGTAATTGGACGGAATTTAATCTTTACTTGAATATCATTATTAAACAAATTCATTGAGGACCCATAATACACTGTCATTTACAAGGCAATTTCTGCATATTTATATATAGGCTGTGTATCACTTTCTGTCCTAACATAAACACCTTCCTCATTGCCCTCTCTCTCCATTTGTTTTTTGGTGTGTATATTTGGTCACTGCAAAAAAAAGATTGGTGGGTTTCTATGGCACACACCTATCTTTTCAGGTTGCATGCTTTTGCTTTTCATCTCTTTGCTTACTGAAATCAGAATTTTTTCCCTTTTTGAATTTTCTGTCTGCTGGTGATGGATGAGTTGGCATCATAAATGTAGATGGCTGTTACGTACTTTTTGGTCAAAAATGTAATCACCAGCATATATTTATGTCCACAATATCATTTGTGCAGTGCTTCTGCGTGTTCTTTAACGGGGATGTCAATAGTGAAACCTTTTTCTTTCCATATAGGCAGAAGAAGGAGAAGAGGATGAGGAAATCAAACAGCTTTTCAAGATGGGCAAGAAAAAGAAGAAAACTGAGAAAAGTGCTGCAGAAATTGCACTGCTTGTTGAGAATGTCATGGCTGAACTTGAAGTTGTTGCAGAGGAAGATGCAGAATTGAATAGACAACAGAAACCTGCTATAAATAAACTCAAAAAACTTCCTCTTCTTACTGATGTCCTTTCTAAGTGAGTTGCTTTCTTCAGTGTTTCTTTGGCTTCTTGTTCATGCAATGTGATAATTTTCTCACATTTGGATTGTTCATTTTCAGAAAGCATCTTCAGCAAGAATTTTTGGATCATGGAGTGTTAACTCTTTTGAAGAATTGGCTTGAACCACTTCCAGATGGAAGCTTACCTAACATCAACGTCCGTGCTGCAGTTCTAAAGATCCTGACTGATGTATAAAAAAAGTTTATTTCTTGTCTTTTTGATGCTGTATGACGTACTCATTGTTTATCTTAACATTCTATGGGTGCTAAAAGTGTGTGCCCTGCTTGCAGTTTCCAATTGATTTAGACCAGTATGATAGAAGAGAGCAGCTAAAGAAGAGCGGTCTCGGAAAGGTTTGTTAACCAATTTTAGCTTTAGTTACCAATGAGACTTATTCAGATATATTGTGCAGTGGGAGGAATGACTGTGCTGGTTATTTTCATGTTTGTGCAGGTTATAATGTTTTTGTCAAAGTCTGATGAGGAGACTACTTCCAACAGAAAACTTGCTAAAGATTTAGTTGACAAATGGGTAACATGTAGTTTTTAATTTGTTTATTTATATCCTTTTCAAACATGAAACAACTTTATGTTTCCTGTTCTCTGGCTCGTTATGTTTTCCTTTTTCTTTTTTTCCTGTATACATACACATTTGGAAAATTTACGTAGACAAATATACTGATGTTTTCTCTTGAAGCATAAAAAAGTGACACTTTATTTTTAGCCTCAAAAGTAATGTTCTTGCTAGTGATTTCTGAGGACCTTTTTCTTTAAAAAATATTTTTTCTAATTCTATAATATTTTCATGCATTGTTTACCTTTTGGACGGTATTCATTCAAGATTTTGAAACTCTGGATGTTATTCTCACAGAGTCGACCTATATTTAACAAGAGCACGAGGTTTGAGGACATGAGAAATATTGAGGATGAGCGAGTTTTCAGGAGGTCTTCTGGCAAAAAGTATGTCTTTATCTTCTGAATCTGTTATCCATTAGAATACAACTTGTATCTGCTGATACAATGTCTCTTATGTTTTCTACAGGCCGATGAACAAATCCTCAGGAATGGATTCCCAGGGAGACCTTGATATAGCTGAACTTTCACAGTAAGGTGTCATTGTGATTATTATTTGGCATATTCCTGCTATTAGCATGTAACCTAAGATTTAGTTTCTGTAACAATATACAGGGGGCCAAAATCTGGCCAGTCATCTTCTAGGCAACATGCTTCAAGGCCTGAAGCAATGTCAATGGACTTTGTGGTGCGGCCCCAATCAAAGGTTGATCCAGATGAAGTTCGTGCGCGGGCTAAACAGATAGTGCTGGATCAGCGCCGAGTCAAGGTTAGCTCCTCCTTTGGAAAAATTTTCATGGGGAACTCAACATTAAAATGCGGTCTACATATGGTAACTTGATAGTAACGGGCTTATTTGTAGGGGAGTAAATATAGATTCATTGATTTGAACATCGATCCGCCATTGTTTCCATCTGCATTTTGAGTATTTCTCGGAAACTAAATATATTGTTGGTGTGTGCGTGCATCTGATTTCTGTGTCTTTGTGTTGACCAATCTAGTCGAGAAGAGCTCTCTCCCTCTCTCTCTCTCTCCCCTAATTGTAGGAGACTTCCTTGGAGGTTCTAATGTCCTTGTAATCCACATGCACAAATTTGACTTGAACTCATTTTTTTCATTAAATTTGTTCTTGAAAGCGGTAGAAAGAATGTTTTGGAAACGTGCCAGGCCAGTAGAATCTAGATTTTTCAGCTTTTTGTTTCTCTGTTATGTGCATTTTGCTTTCAAATATGCAAACTTTTGAGCAGCATTCATTTCCTGCTCATCTCCCCAAATCAAAACCCAGGAGGAGGGGGGGGGGGGAAACCAATAAAGGAAACCAGAGTCTGCGATGCTAAAATAACCTAACTGAGTTCTATTGACTAGTGATGTTCCCTTCATGCTATAAGATCCATTAAAGAATTCCTTTTGGTAGGAAGGTATTGATCTTCCAATCATTTGCGTCTAATAGAAACCTTCTACTTGCAATGAAGTTATCTCAGAATATGCATAGCTGTATCTTAATGTAAATTATGTAATGAAGCATTTCTTTGTTCAAAGAATGCGTGTATTATTCTTCTTGTTGGCCTGCAGAAATTGTATTGTCATTAAGGATCTGATTTGATCTTATTCGTGGTACGGTGTAGTATCGTACCTAAGTTCCATACTCAGGATGTTGTTTTATACCTGCAGATGAACAAGAAGCTGCAACAACTAAAAGCGCCAAAAAGGAAGCAACTTCAAGCTACGAAACTCAGTGTGGAAGGTCGTGGCATGGTAAAATATCTGTAGGGACCTCTGCTTAACTAGGATCGAAGAGGATGATGCATTGGGTTAATGAGAGAGCATGTTTTATTGATTCAAAATCGACAATTTCTTTTATTCAATAAATATCCAAGTTAAAGATGCTGGATGGCTTGGATTGGACTTGAATTTCAGTACTGAAATATCATACTTTTTAAGTATTCCTTCTTTGATGGATAATTTTCCATATTTTCGTGGATATTTAACTTGCTTAAATATGTGTAGACTAGTGTACAATTGTCTTTAGTCCAACATCAGATCATTTCAACCTATTCAAAGTGCATGTTGATTTTAGTTAGTAGTATATTATAATCTTATGAGAGTGGAAAGTTTGAAGTTTGCAACCAAGGCCCTTGCACTTTGAACTCTTGGCAAACCAGCCTCCGGGATACTGTTTTCGGATTAATCCTTATAGTCAACTATAAATCATTTAAAATTTTAATTTATCTCAAATAAATTACCACAAAATTTAGTTTGAATGATAAATGATCTTAGATAGTAAATTTCGATTTTTTTCAAAATTTTCAAAGATAACCTCATTATATGTATTTAATTTGATTTGTGAAAACAAAAACGAGATTTATTTGAATATTTTACCTTTTAATTACGATACTAATTTGGTTACACATATTTATTGTATAACAAGCCTTATTTTTAAAATTATTGTTATTAAACAAAACCACTTGATATGGATGGTACATGCCATGTTCATGGGTACCCAATGCAACATCTTGTTTTGCTCGGTTGGACTAATAATGTGTCGATTAAACTAGTAACTTGAACGAACTGATCCCGATTCTGTGGTTGGTTCGGGTTTGATATGGAAGCCAAGTATCCACCATTATATAAAATTGAGGAACTAACCCCAAATTCTATAGTTTTTAAATTTTTGTTTTCAGGGAAAAAAAAAATTGCACTCAGAGTCATTCGGAAAGCACCAAGAAATATTCAGAATAATGTTTGTCTCTCGATGCTCCGTTCACGGTGTGCACTTGGTGATTGGGCGGAACGTCCGTCGATACGGATCTTGATGGTAATAGCAAATATACAATGGCACACATGTTAGTCGATCCTAAGGTTGGAGGCAGCTAGACAGTTAGCTTGCGAAGCCTCTAGTCGGACATTAGGCGCGCTCCCAATGGAAATTGTGGTTCTTATTACTTTATTAATCAAGAGAGGATACACTGGTTCATATCATCGCATGTTTTAATTTACAAGTTTCTACTTTCTAGTACTAGAATATGGATGAATTATATGTCATTTTTTTCTTCGTCGGTAGTTTGTGATGATATAAATTAATGATGTGAGCTCGTTTCACCAAAAAAAAAAAGAAAAAAAAAAAAGACTGGTTTTTCCAAATATAAATGCTTTATTGAATATGTCTAGGTATCAATTTTAGGGATACTAACGCGAGACTAAATAATTAGAAACTAATATAATTTTGTGGGAATGATTCCAACTCCCTTGGCGATTGCCTCATGTTGGAAGAAGTGCATGTCGAAGATAACAATTTTGTGGGAATGATTCCATCTTCTTTTGGACATTTGAAAGTGCTCAAATGATGGATCTATTGCAAAGTTTATCTAAAATCATATATGTTATGTTGTGGAACCTAATTATTGTCAATCCTATTTATTGTCACTTCGTGGAGTTGGTCACGGAATCAACCTCCGCGGCGAGGTCGCCATGAGGATTGGAAGGGACAAAGGACTATTTAAGAATTTGTATAGTTGTAAAATTATATTATAGAGATGTTTTCCAATCTACCAATGGTTTTTCCTCTGAAAACATGATAGGTGAGGGAAGATATGGCTGCGTTTAGAAAGGGATTCTCCATGTTAATGAGCTGAAGCTCCAGGCACCAGGTGCCACTAAGAGTTTCTCAAGCATACATTTTAAAGGCGGATATTTAACGCTTAGTCCCCCGTTAAGCATCCGTTAGAATTTCGTTCAAATCTACTAGCACAACTCAAAACACAAGCAAGAAGTAGATTACATAAGAACATCAAATGTTCGAAAAATTCTTGCTCTCAGCTATTCCACGAAGAAACTAAAACAACTCACAAAATGAGGATCGCTGTTATTGATTGACAACAGTTCTCAAATTCCATTCAAGAATATCTCCTAGACGAT
This sequence comes from Osmanthus fragrans, assembly GCA_019395295.1. Classification (NCBI taxonomy): domain Eukaryota; kingdom Viridiplantae; phylum Streptophyta; class Magnoliopsida; order Lamiales; family Oleaceae; genus Osmanthus; species Osmanthus fragrans. The sequence goes on along the minus strand of JAEDXY010000042.1, from coordinate 186,336 downwards.
AACCTTTTCTAGAGAAGCACGAAGCAAAGTTAGAGAATATAGAGAGGCTAAGGTCGCAAAAATCAATCGACAAAATGGCGGGTAAAATGGTACAAGTATCAAATTCATCAAGCCTTGCATTCAATGGACATAAATTCTCCACGTGTCGGCCATTTGGTTTAATTCAAAATACAAACGCAATAGTCGTGTTTTAGAAACACGTTTTTCCCAATTCTGGAACCTTCCCTTAAGTTGGATTAAAGCTTTGGGCCGAGCGAGAGAGGAATAGTCAATGGACCAGCAACCATCTTTGGGCTTGAATTTCAACAACCCAAAATACTTTAAAAGAGACATGGTTACATCAAAGGAAAAAATTCATAATTAAGGTGTATAATTTACACTAATTCAAAAATTAGGTATATAGTTTAAAAATTCAAAAATCAGGTTTATATATAATTAATTAAATATCTTTATTAATTAAATATAAAAAATCACAATTATACAATTAATGGTCACAAATTTATAATTAAGATCACATATTATTTATTAGTCACATATTATCAAATTAATAAGTCAGATTATTTCAAACACGCCACCACCATCATCTTCCAAAAACGCAAAATCCCCAACTCCTTTCCCACTCCCACTCACCTCCAAAATCATCAACCGTCTCCACCAATCATCACCGCCACTAAAACCGTGAGCACCAATATTCCTTCCAACCAAATCCAGTCATCCACCCTCCACCCTTTCACAACAACATCACCTCTGTCAAAATCCAATTATCCATTCACACTACCGCATTGTCGCCTGCTAACTCTACCGCCCCCATAGCCACCACCCACCAACAAAATCATCAAGTCCGCCACCACACAACACCATCACACCTCCATACAAAACACCATCCAACAACCAAAACCAAAAATAAAAAATATTAAGCAGAGCCGCGGGCGAATCGTCGGAGAAATACTTTTGTTTGATGATGGTTTCTGTGCACCCAATGACCCCAAAAATAAGGACTGCAGTGCCGCGCCACATTCACAGTAGCGTTCGTCGTTCGCGGCGACAACGTGGCACTCAGATCGACGTTGGACGATTTCGCGATCTGAGCTCTGAACAACAGCAATACTGAATGAACGTAGGAGTCTTGAAGTCGATCATTCCATCGTTGCAAACTCACGACGAATCACGCTCCTTCTGGTAGGCGATTTGTGGGACTGGGATGCTGGAGCTAGGAGGAGATGGCAAGTGGTGACGAGTTCGAGTTTGGGGACGAGTTGGTGTTGATTGTAGAGAGAGAGAGAATGGAGGCGATGGTGGTTGGAGAAATGTGGAGAGAGGGCGGGTGGGATGGAGAGAGAGAGACGAATGAATATTTTGAATTGGATTAAGGAAAATATATTATTAATTTCACATCTGATGTTTGCATAAAAAACCTTTGAGCCTGGCTTTTGCACTAGTAACTTGAAACACCTGGACCCATGTAATTTCCACTACATCAAATTTCACCCGCACATGGTGACCTACAGAAGTTGAGCCTACCAGTAAGGCTTAACATTGCAATCGATGTTGCCTCTGCTTTGGACTACTTGCAGCATCATAGCAAAACATCGATAATCCTCTGAGATCTCAAACCAAGTAATATTCTTCTTGATGACTATCTACATACTAGTTGGAGTCACAAAAATCCGTGCAGAACTACCAATTAGATGTCGAATTTCCACCATTTTGGTCAAAAATTTGTCACCCGCCGTTGAAAGCCTTAAACGGTTTTTCAAAATGATTTAAAACTTATTCAACATCATAATATGCACTTGTATATACTAGTTTGGAGTCATAAAAAGGGTCGAAAATGACAAGTTTGTCGAATTTCTATCGTTTTGATCAAATGACATCACTCAAGAGTATAACATACCATTTGATGTCCTAAATGTATTTAACAATAATTTCAAAATCAATTCAACATTATGAGACATCTATGTAGCTATTTATACTAGTTGGGAGTTACAAAATTTTAACTGATTTTTTGGAGGAGAACCTTAATCGAGGACAAGATGTTGATTAATGGACTATTCAAGATATTAACGCTATGAGATAAAATACGGGGACAAAACAATGAGAAAAAATTGACTTTCAATGCAATTAAAAAGTGTCACATTATACGAAAACTATAGTGTGAATTTAATTATTATTTTTGTTACCCTAAAGTAAAAAATGGTGTATTGTCACATTATACTAAAACTATAGTGTGAATTTAATTATTATTTTTATTACCATAATGTATAAAATGATGTTTAAATACACCATAAAGGCAGGGTGTATATTTTAAATTTTATCATTTTTTATTCTTTTTTTGGGCCAGGCCTATCTTGGGCTATTTCATCCCCTCATTCTGGGTCTGTTAAGCGTTGGCCCTTTCTACATAATAAAACTCGTCTCCCTTTTTTTGCCCTTTTTCTTTTTCTAATTTAATATTATTTTGTGAACGCATATAATTACTGATATACACAATAAATTGAACAAATTTTGTTTGAGAAGGCGGGCCTCAGGTTTCTTGAATCTTTGACCGTTCCAGTATCCAGTTTTCTTTAATTTGAAGGTTGAAATACGTTGGTAAGTTGAATTCATATAAATTTCTTTCTTTTTCGTGTTTCGTTGGACCTGATTTTATTTCATTAGTTTGAAGATTTGAGACTTTTCAGTAGATGTGGTTGAATCCTGTGAATTTGCCAAGGGATTAACCTGCTCCCAATATTATAGGAATATGGCTTAATTCTGTTCAGCTCATGTTAATAGTTATAGAAAAACCATAGACTTTTATCTGTTTTGTGTAATAATTTATTTATTTTGGTGTTTGTGGAATAAAATTGGGATTCCTCATCATTTAAATCGAAACATTATATGCTATTAGAACAATGATAATTGGTCAGTTTATATGCATAGCCCATTGGAGCCTAGATTCATGGAGATATAGAACAACATACGGATTTATAGTGTTTGCATATCAAAAGTCTTTCAGTTTTAATGGAGAAAGTTTGAGATTCCTTAAATTATTTAAAATAAATATTATAGAATATCTTTAGCTACGAAAATTGTTTAGGGTGCATGATAAAAACCTCTCCATATTGTTTCGATTTTGGTTTCACTATGAGATGAATAGAATAAAATATTCAAATCTTATCTTTCATCAGGAAAAGAATTTTAAAGAAGCATTTTCTATCAGGAGATAGATTTTGTATAAAAAGTTGGTGTCGTGAAATTTATTAATCTAGAAACTCTGTCAGAAGAATCGGTTGATCAGCAAAATGTTATTGCCACATTGATTGCAGCTTCCAATTGTCATTTTCCACATTTAGTCATTTCAGCTAATACTGTTGATGATGCAGTGGTTGAGGTTGAATAGTCGCCATGATTTCCGGATTAATAAATGCCAATCCCATTATTTATGGAAAAAAGGAGCGTCGAGCTCGAACTGCGCCAGTTGATGTGGACGAATATGCAGCCGAACCAATTGACCAACTAGAAATTTTTGATATCCTTTAAGCGTAATGTTTGCATCTCTCGCTCTGTGTGTTTATCTGTATGTTTTCCCCACTGTTGAGTTTTATCTTGATTACAAAATTTGATACACGGGACATTTTATAGTTGTCAAATTCAAGTGTCTTGTAGTATAATGGATTGCTTTCTTGTTCACCCATGAACTGCATAGCGGACATGAGCTCTTTTGAGTAATGCTTATGTATTGCTAAATACATCTTTTTATTTATGCTATGCCTCGGTTGAATATTATTTGAAGATATTAACACTTGAAAAGGCCCTAGAATCTTTTACTGTTCCACTAAATTTCGTAAACAAAAATTAATCATTCATATGAATTTGTTCTGTTTCTATTTTCTTCGTAAATTGGATTTTCCATAGTGCTGGAGTAAGCTGTGTATTTTTGTTCAGTAGCAGTAACAGTTGAAATTCGTTATCTGCATATAGTCTGAACCACAGACCACAGTTTCTGCTTATTGGTCAATAACTATTGTAGTATTTTTTTATTTTTATTTTTCTAAAAGTAAGACATCTCTCGTCTATAGCATTTGTTTGTTTTCTAATCATTCATTTTTGTACATTTTCTTTTCTGGAGTTATCTTGTAATTCAAAAATTAACATTTTATGAAGTGAGATTATGTGGGGGAAGCCCAGTGCATAGAAATATTTGTACTTCTTAACAGTATTACATCATATTAGAGACATAAAAGATCCAGAGCACCCTTACTCTTTGGAAGAGCTGAAGGTCATAACAGAAGATGCAATTGAAGTGGACGACACGAAAAGTCATGTGAGGTACATAGATCTTTTTGATTTGTTTTTACATGAATTTGCTTATGCAAGTCATTTTATTCATTGAAGGTTATTGCTTCAGGGTCGCATTTACTCCAACAGTTGAACATTGTAGCATGGCAACAGTGATTGGTTTATGCTTGCGTGTGAAACTTATGCGCTGCTTGCCACCTCGGTACAAGGTATGCCTCTTTTTCTTTCACTCAGTGTATATCTTTTTTGACTGATTAGTATTAGTTAAGTAGTACTACCCAGTACCCACATTAGCACCTAATCATAGGTTAGTTCAAAGTCCAAAATCTTGTTTCGTTATTGACTTCAATCTGAAACAGTGAAACCCACATTTTCCGCTTGCTATTTCACAATTTTATTCATGTCTGGATGAATGACCGTTAAATATTGCCTGACAAAAAATTAATATTGAATATGGATTGTCTAAATCAACCCGTCCATGTCTTCTCAAAATCGCTTTATCCCTAGTTGTTGAGCATTCATGCAAAGAACACTAATCAACTCTTTTCCTAATACTAGTCTAACTATGTAATTCAATCATAGTTTTTACTTCTGTTGCCCTATCTTTTAGATTCAGACAAATTACCCAATTTCTTCTCCTTACCTTTCTTTTGCTTCTCTTTGATCCATTTCCATTACTTTTCTTGTCAATATAGCCATTTTTATTATATAGTTCCCAATCAATGCTTATAATCTTAAGAAATAGCTCATGAAAAATTAGCATGCTTTTTTCTAACTTTCAAGTATCCTTATCTGAGACCAAGTATAGTAAGGTCAATTGTTCTTCAATTTGATAAATGAAGTAGCGATGCAGACATAGTATCAATTTCTTAGAAGAAGATTATTGATGCTTCAGATATAATTAGAGACTATATTTCTGAATGTTTCATATCCCGTATCCGTGGGGAATAAGATTTAGCTTCTTGTAGTTGTAGTTGATACTCTGTCCAATCCCAAATTCGTTCGATAATATGACCAGCAACAAGAAAAACAAGTGCAATAGCTAGATGATGATGAGCAATAGTAAATAGAATGGCATAAGATTCTTGTTTATCTATGTATACCTGACAGCTGATTCCAGCAAAGTACAAACTAATTAATTGGGTAATATGTTGTGCAAAACAAATTTTCCTGTCTTCTGCTGCTACAGTCTGGGGGGAATCAGGGCTTAATTACCCCGGTTTCTATTTGTAATTGGTTTTAAAGGCATGCTGTCTAATGAATGCAGTTTTGTCTCAATGTTTCTCATTCACTGCTTCTATCTTTTATTTTGGGAGGGGGGAAGACATTTACAAAATAACGGATTTTAATCACATTTCATTCATGGAATTCTCTTGGTTCCTGAAAATGTGTTGGACAGTTCACATTTGCATCCCTTTGTGAAATTTGACCAGAATTTGTCATTAAGGGAAGGGACATTTGCCTACTTAGGGAAGTAATAGTTGAATAAAATTATTATTACTTGGTGTGATACGAAACTATTAACAAACATGGTTATCATATGGGAAATTTGCATCGTGGAAAATATATACTTCTGCAAGGTCAAAGTTGATACACCGATATTATGAGTTTTTATTTTAAAAACAATTTCCATCTTGCAATGATACAATTCTTGTTATGTTGTATATTTTAATATATAGTGACTTTTAATTGGTTTGCTCTTATGGTCCTCTAATGGTCTCACCTTTTCTTTAATTTATTTCCAGGTGGATATTAAAGTAGCCCCTGGTACTCATGCCACTGAAGCTGCAGGTCCTCTCTCTCTCTCTCTCTCTCTCTCTCTCTCTCTCTCTCTCTCTCTCTCTCTCTCTCATGTTTGTCCATGAACATGGTCACGTCTTTTTATGTGGGTTTTCTTTTCCTTGACCTGCGTTTTAGTCATTATATGATCAGCTTCCCTAATAGATTTGCCGTTTTATTCATTTTGCTGCTAGTGTTACTGCAGAATTGATGCAGAGTTTTCCCATACGCTGTTCTATGTGCTTCTGTCGTGCAACCTCGTGTTTAAAGAGTGTAATTGGTAGTATGGTACCTGATGTGATTAGTTCTGTAACCTACATTCTGAGTCGATCAGTTTAGATATAATTCATCTACATCCAATCTAGTTAGAGATAACAAGAATGATGGATCCAGTTTTTACTTGATTCTGTCTTGACTTAGTCAAATTATGAATGAATTTATGGAAATTGTTTCTGAAATACTTTGTTGATCACCTAAGAAAGAAAAAACGTATTTAAGCAACCAATCTGAAGTCCCTCTGAATCGGACAGGGGGAAAAAAACTAAGTTTGTATTGAGTCCATCTCTCGACAATCTAGTCGTTAGGGGATTCTCATCATTTTAGGTGCACTCCAATTGCCTTCTTTTCCTTGCTTGAAGCTTGTCGATGAAATATTTATGTTCAAAAATTTGTGTTTGTTTGCAGTAAATAAACAGTTGAATGATAAAGAACGGGTAGCAGCAGCTTTAGAAAATCCGAACCTCGTGGATATGGTTGATGAATGCCTTGCACCATCTTATGGGTGAAGGTGATAGATCCCAATGTCTCTCTCGTTTCTTCTCCCTTTTTTTTTTCTCACTACTTCTCTATAGTTATTTCTTCTCCCTTTTTCTTCCCCATGTGATGATTTAAAGTTTTTTCTTGGCTCATTTTCATGTTCTGTATTCAATTTTATTTTAGTTTTTTTGATAATAATGGTTCTGTAAATCAGACATGAATACTGTATAATGCCTTATCAATTTTTATTTTTTTTACTAATTAGAATGACCGGAAAATTCATCTTTTCCTCAGTTAGCCTTTGTTTGGATATAAATTTATATATGGTCTTATAAATTCAGTTAAAGTCAAATATTAATTTTAACCACACACTTAGTCCTTTTTTGGTTTAGGTAAAAATTAGATTTTTAGTAAATATTTTATAAATGTTGATGGAATGTATGGTTGAAAAGTTTATAAAAATTGTGAGTCTCGTGAAATTTATTGTTGAAAATGAATTTGAGGAAAAAAAAATGACTTTTAAAAAATGGAGGTCATATAGCGGTTCATTATTATTTGTACATTTCATGCCTCATGGTGCTAAAATAGTATTTCTTTCACTCCTAACTTTCCTTGAGCCTGGTTAAGAAAGGAAAGCCATTCCAATCCTAGCTTCTATAACACGAGAAAAGATCACAACGGCAACTTCTTCAAGAAGTAAGAGTTGATTGAGGAGTCATTGTCGAAGAGGGATATACGATTTTTGAGCTTGTAGGGACGCATGAAAATGAGAAGTACAATTAAATATGCTGTTTTGATGACCATTAAATTAGATTTATCATGTATTGTCATATAATTTGGCACTACGTGTGCTATATACTATTACTCCATGTAAAAAGCATAAATGATAGCTAGAATTTCAATCACAATTCTTACAAGTAATCAAACTTTCAGTTATCCTAGTCCTATATCCAGACTTCGAACTTTGAAAAATGTTTACCATCTATCCCCCATTTAACTGGCCATTAACAACCCTATGGTTTGGTCATTTTTCTCTTCAACATCGCAAGCTCTACAAATTGCTCTTTGTTCCCCATATATTATCACACCCTTTTACACCACCATTTAGCAACAATTAACACCGTAACATCACAACTCAACATAACTCGAATTCATTTGATCATTAATGGGTTGTCGTACACTGTGGATATGCATTTGGAGAACAAAGAGCGTGATCCGTAGAATTTGAAATAATACGATTTATTTTGTTGTTAAAGGGGTTAACGCTATCAAATACCACGTTGGACCGAACCATTAGAGTTTGTTGACAATACATATTTTTAAGTTTCAGTATGGATCAGGAAAATTGAGAGTTTGTTTCTTGTATACTTACAAGAAACACCTAGTTATTAGATGAAAGAAATATATTTGGAAGTTTGAGTATGAATTAAGGAAGGAAAATTGAAAGTCTGGATACCCATAAGAGATACGATAAAAGTTTAGATATCATTTATGCTCTTAAAGTGCCATAGCAAGTAGGTCTGAGCATGGTTCGAATTGATTGATTTTGAGTCTGAAACCAACTTAGTTAGTTTGGGTAAATTCTAACCCAAACCACCCCAATACAAATGTTGATACCAAACTAAACCAAATCGATTTAGGTCGGTTTGATTCGGTTAGTCGGTTTGAACATTGATCCCAGTAGTTACCAACAAATAATTATACCAAAATGAAAGGTAAAGCTACAACCTGAATTTGAAGTTTACAACAATCAATTCTCTCCTTACTTTCCTTTTCTTTTGGAATTTAGAGTTATTGTAGAAGAAGTGTAAAGTGTATATAAATTTTTTGAGCAATAATTATATATTTGTGTTTTTAATATCTTTTTTTTTTTAAGTTTAAAAATTATGATTTTTGAAATGAAAAAAAAGTATTAACGGTTAATTGATGAGTTGATTGCATAAACCGTAACCAACCGACCCGACTTTTTCATGGTTAAAATTAACCGAATCAAACTAATTTCTTGGTTCAAATCAACTCAAACCGACCCAAATCAATTTGATTTGATCGATTTTTCGGCTTTTTTGTCCACCTCTTTAGCAAGGAACTGTTCTCTATTCAAACTTCTGTCATTACGGAAAAAAATGTCTTGGACAGCCTGTGAAAACTGTCAAGCTGGAGTATTGGATTAAGTGCACAGTTCCAAATTCGAGCAGTACAATATGCGTTTGAAGCTGAACTTTCGGTGGCATAATGTCAGAATCCACATGTGATTATCAAGTAAATGTAAAGACGAAAAATGATACTCTACCCGCATGAGTGACCACATGGGTGATCGCATGTGAGTGTGTGGGGTCCAGGTGAATAAAATAATATTTTTCAGCATGTGAGTGTGCGGTCATCCATACGGTCACTCATGATGTTCCTATAGCATGACTCATGTAAAGACAGTTGGAAGATGAAGTAGGAATGATTGATTAAAATAATCGTTAGACATCAAATCCAGATGAAGCAATTCAACAGCAAAATGGCATATATCTGATCTCACTCCTAGGTGAAAGTGAACAATTTATATGGAGAATTTCACCCCTTCATCATCAGCAGAAGTTCCCTTGAAGATAGCAAGCTTCCCCTTGTGTTCTAGCAGCTTGAGGGCTCGCATTAAAATAGTTCGATCCATTCCATGAAGCTCTGATTTGCATCAAGAAAACCACAGAGAATTTTGTTATGTTACTGTGCATGGTTTGAAAACAGAATTAGTATACAGTGAAAAATGACACATAAAGCAACTCTACGAAACTTTTAAGCTGATGTATTTATCATGTTAATCCCACCTATACAAGAAAAAAATGATCTGCCTCAAGTTTATATTTATCCCACAAAAAAAAAAAAAAAAAAGACTCCAAGAAAACAAGCAAAAGGGTGGTGGTCGTTCTGGCTCCAGATGCATCAGATTATGACAATTTAGACGTGTAAACCGTGTGAGTTGGAATCACCTAGCGCGTGTGGCGAAATCAAGAGACCAAACCCATAGCTAGATGTTTTTGCATGCTAATTTAGCAGACATCTATTGCAGAAGATTTATTAATAGGATGTGCAAATCAATTAATCCCTGGACAACTAAAAAAATGCACATGCAAGAACGGGAATGACTAATATTTTCTGGTATCAGAATAAGAAAACTAAATAGAGGCACTGTTCAAATGGATGGGAATACAGATTCCAAATATCTGTTTCATTACAAATTAACGTTTAATTCATGCAAGCTGATTAAATGAATCTACATCTTGAGAATCAGATATCAGAATCTTACTCTACATTAACCAGATCAATAATTAATGTGTTGTATTGAAGGTAAATCTGATTATAGAAGTAACAGAAATTAATAAACCTCACCAAGGCTACTAGCAGATTAAATAGCTCCTTCCACCCTCCCAAGAAAAAGGGAAATGAAAAATAAAGAATGAAATAGAAAGAGGAAAGACCCCATCTTTAGTATTTTTATGAGATAAAGAGAGAAGAAATGATGCTACAAGAAGTTCCAAGATGTAAAACTCGAGCACACAAACAATCAGAGGCCAGCAAGATTTGCCAAAAATAAAAGTATTATACATGTATCTATACAAATTCTAACACCATCAAACTTTACCTGTTCCTCGAGACTCAACCCCTGAACGTATTTCCTCAACTGTCATTACGCTATCCTCCAAGCCATTTTCCTTCACCTAATAAGATATAAGAAGAATCACAACTAAAGTAAAAACCCATGACTAATTTGCAGCTGTCAGAAGATTGAAGCAATACTCACAAAATGTAATATCAAGTCAGCCCAATCTTGAATCCGATGCCAAAGAATTAGACATTTTCTGTGACCTTTATCCAACCATTCTGCACGTCCTGTCGAATAAAACATATAATATTATGATCAGCCTGTGTTGCAAACATAGAACATCATTCTCATTTCCAACAGAAGTGCAAATCTGTTTCGCAGAGGCAAACCTTCCGAAACTAAGGCCGAGAGAAATGCCTCCCTAGCTTCATGACTTAGAGATCCTGTATTATCACGACCAAAGGAGTCATTCAGAAGGGACACATGAATCAGACATATTTTACACAACATTACACTAAATCATGAACTTCAATTTTACACAGCGGTTTATATTTAGTAAAGTACATTAAAACACCATAAATTAACAAAATACCTTTTCCTTTCAGTAATGTAATATAGTTAACTGAGTACATTATACTTGTCTCTGTTTAATCGGCAATGCTAGAAAACGTGTTAACATTATAGAATAACTAAAGTGGAAATCAAGAATAGAAATGGAAGTCATATGAATCTCTCTACTTAAAAAAAAAAAACAAAACAAAAAAAACTCTACATCAACCAATACCAGACTTATGAAATTATGGTTAACTAAGCCAAATATCTTGAAAATTCAATCATCCATTTACTTTATGAAAACTTCATTGCTACCCCCATCGAGCTTAAAGAAAATCTAGGGAAGCCCCCAAGACTGTCTCAAAAACTGTATGTCTTACCATTCCATTAAAACTGCATCTGCAACAGGGGTTTTCACCTATTTGAGTGCACAACTAAATTCAGACATTTATCCTTCATCTTAATTGCTACAGTATCTCTAGCAGACTAGCGAGTCAAAGACATGGATCAGAAATGGATGGGCTCAACCCACCACCGTGATATCCATAAAACAAATATGGGTACACCACTCAAAACAGTAATCAATTCCTTTATTTTTATATGGATAAAACCTCTATCAAGTATCAGTCTAAATCTTTTTCATAACAAGGATTGAACTCCTTAATCTGTAAGGTTAGATATGAAGCTACTGGCTGTAGCCTAAATATTTCTTTCCTACTTCAAAGAGCATAGTCGTGTTTATTCTCAATGAAGCAAATCAGAAGCCATGAGTGTGGGTGAGATAGAATGAGCTCAAGGATTTGACATTGAGGTAATTCGCTGCAATCCCCTTTCTGCATGAGAGACAAGTTTGCCAATACTCTAAAAAAGAAAAAACGATAGGAAAAAGATAACAGTAGCAACTCATCACTGCTAATCCTTAGAATGGCGTCCCCATGATAATTACAGGACATGATTGTAATTAGGTGCTAGCAAGCAATGCACATTCTTATTCTTCTCGACCTCTATCAATCTCTCTATTTGGAAAGGTAGTTCATAATGCAGGTTGTAAGTTGTGTTACAAATTCTGAAGTCATTCTTAGAGTGAATCCATTTTCGATCTGTATGCAGTAGCTCTAAAGAAGCCAACCCAAATTGACCCATATGTTAATATTATTCACTTGAGGTGCAAAATTGTGGTTGGATTTGGCAGGTTGGTGGTTTTGGATCCAAAAGGCAACCCTATCCAAAACGAACAAGTAACAGGGTATTATATCGCATTTAATGCGCAATAGGAAATTAAAGAAAGCAAAAAACATATAATGTTTAGGCGGGCATATAATTTGAGTGATCATACAATGTAGACACAGAAAATCCATAGTATAGCAGACACAAAGAAGAAAGCAAAAAAACAGTAATATTCTGTCTTGCCTTGGCCATTATGACTTCCATGGAACCACCATTGCATGATAATTTCTTTGGTTTACTCTAAAATTACAAAACCATTTTATTTTCAACAAAATATTAGTTTGATGTTTCTTCCCGTCGCAGTCGTCAGTTGATTTTCAACATTTGATATAGGAAAAAGGAAAATTTTGAGAAATACACACATCAATATTTACAGAAATCAGAAGCTACCTTTCAAATGGATCTCATATAGCAAGGGAAAATCTTGCTGATATAATGTATGATACGCACATAAAAGTTCGCCCACCGTGTGGTATGAGCTAATTACATAATAAGTGAAACTCCACTACCCCATGATTGATCTGGTCTGGCTATACCTAGTTCCGGGGTGAATTTCTCAAGAATACAAACCTAAATACACTTCCAACACAGATGATAAAAGTGAAAAGACAGTGCCTTCTATTTTAAACAAAGCAAGCTTGCTTTACATTTTAAAAATACAGTCGCATCGATAATTAGTCAAAATAAGTAACAAATTACACTACCAAAGCTTTTCCTACAGATTAGTGCCATTTTACCTTCTCTTTAAATCAATCTAATATCAAAGAAAGAGCAACTCAGAAGGCCAATACTCACTTTCTATCATAGGATTGCTAAATAGTTGGAAATCTTCATCCAATCCAATCACAAATACATTTTGAGTTCGACAGTAATCAAGTATTAGCTCCTTCCAGAGTTGTATCTGCTTCTCTCTAGTTTCCCTTACTGGCTGCAACCTAAAGGAGTAGATAAACATTATTATGCCAAAAAGAGACAAGTCTATCATTGAACAGTGCTATACAAAAGCATAAACCAGGAAGTTAAATATTTTCGACTTCAGAATATTAGATGCTCTAATAATTGGTAAAAATACTATTTCATTGTTGGCACTAAACTCCATGGGAAGGTTAAAAATTTCATAGAAATTCACTGCGAATAAGAATAAAAACTCTCGTTGATATCTGCAGGAGCATGTGGGAACGCCATAACAATTAACAATTTATGGTCTATCAAATAGGTTGGAAAATTTTATTTTTAGACCTTAACCTATCCTTGGAAGGCTGTGATATTCTCAGTTCAACATCAAAGTAACTCTAACCCACTGCAGGTATGAAATGAAGACGGCTTTCAAAAATCAATATATTTCAACTAGGATGGAATTTAATGCAAATGGAGAAAGGTGATAGGGTAAAATAATGTTGAGATATAATAGTAGAAAAGAATTGGCTTTCCAACATATGTATAATCAGAAGTTGTGGGACCCCGGCACATGACTACGGTTCAGGGAGTATAATACTTAACATTATGGTCATGTTTGGTTCACCAGATTAGATCGGATAAAAAATTGAGTATTTTATAATGAACATTACTAAGTAGAGGTATCATGGTGGAAAAAGGAGGATAATAGTTTTTGACTTCATTTTAAAAAATGTCACTTACTATCTCTTTTTTTGTCTGGCGTGTACCCACTTCCAACCTCCGTATTATGTTCTATGATCAATAGTGCAAATGACTAACTTTTGAATGAAAAATCAAAGAATGCTATCGAGTATCCACTTTAATCCACCATAATATAGTATTATTCATTATAATTTTATCCTAAATTCCTTATATGGCCTAATCTAATACACCAAACATAGCCTATAAATCCAGATTCTAAGGGCGATTATTGGATACAGTCCTACGACCTCATAGGCCAATTTTATTTTATTGCAACTATAAACCAATAAAATAAACAAGGAAATTATCTCTCAGTCATAGGCCAATTTTTTTTTTTTAAAAATAGTCAACAGTTGAGTAGATTTCTCCTGTAAGTAAAAAGCCTGTTTTGTCGTAAAATTTGTAAACCAGACAGAAAATTCTCGCCCATCTATTAAGTTTACATCAATAAGCACAACCATTAAAGAAATAACTCTACTTCGTATAACTGTGTCTAGATTAAGCACAAAAGATAAATCATCCTTATTGTCAAATATGTAGGAAACCCATCTACTAGATATGAAAATAGACTTCCTTATTTTCAATTTCAATGACCGACTCACTAACAGGCATTGCTCACCCAACGGCTGTTACTGGAAAGTATAAGGTAATAAAATTGAAAAACAAGTATGAAGAAGCACAAAGACATGGTTACATCAATGGGGGAATAGCATTCAATAAGCCATCCAACACAAGCAAAATTGTGCGTGTGCCATCTAGAATAACCAAGCTCAACACAATTTCAGATTCCAATAGGACGTCAATTGCATTCCTTTTTATTTTATAGTTCAATCAGAGCAAAGAATATTTATTTTTTGAATTAAAAAAAATGCATAAATTAATCACCGCATTTGCACATCAACAAATTGAGGTTTTAGTACCCAAAAATTGAGTTATAAAATCATACAACAATAATACCAAGCGAGCGAAATGCAACCCAGAATAAGATTATACGGTATAATTCAACAGAATTAACAAAATCAATAATTAACACTAGCTAACTTAGCAACTAATAATCCTGACAAATTATGAAATGAAAATAGTAAAAGAGTAGAGGGTGGGTTTACGTGAAATAAGGAGGATAATTGAAGAAATGAGGCAGCTTGAATTCACCCAACGTCTGCATCTCTCTATTGATTGAATCCAACAACAAAAAAAAGGGATATTCGAGGTAATAACTCCCAAGAAAATAGAGATTTTGATCGGAGATTCTGCGGATTAGTTCAAAGTGAGGAGTTGGTATGTCGGATCGGACAGGACCGTGGTTAGTTCAGATTGGATCCGACACTACAGTCCGATTGGAGAGAATTTACACAGATAGCACCAAATTAGGAAAAAATAAATAAAAAGATTTATAGGATTTTGTTGTAAAGGGAAAGTTTATTAGGGTTTGTAGTGAATGACAATTACACCCCTGTAGCCCTAGAAATTATTACCATTGTATCCCTGATTCTTACCTATAAATATAGGGCTTTGGTCATTAATAAAATACACACAAGTCTATTGACTTAATTCTCTCTTCTTCTTCTTTTCTATTTCATAACACGTTATCAGCACGAACGCTTAATTTTCAAAATTTAGAGAAGGTAATAATTTTTTTTTAAAAGCATAATCATCTATCATGTGTATCAAAATTAATTTGATAACATGTGAATTTTTTTTTTTTTGCATCTATATGCACCCAAATTAGGCGGCTCTTCTTCTTCTCCTTCTCTATTTTATAACACGTGTACTAAAACTAATTTGGTAACACGTGAATTTCTTTTATACATACGTTGCTACAGGAACAACTCTAAAAAGTGAATTGCTACAGGAATAACACGATTCTCTTAGTTAGTAATAAATTTCCAGTTGGTGTACACAGTTTTACCTTAGTTACTAAAATTTTGTACTTGAGGTTGTTGCACAGGATTTTCTATTTATCTTTTGCTAACAAAATTCTCTCTTTTCTCAAACCAACTATTGTCCCCCAAGAGTGGAAGATCTGTATAGATAGAACTCTTGACTTCCAACAAAAACAAATGTTCGCAACAAGTCAGTAACAAATCCATGACTAAATTTTGAAGATACTTGCTGGACTGTAATGCGTCTCTTGCTTGTACTCTTCCGCTATTGTGCTTTGTGTTCTAGAAATCTGGTGGCCCACGTTCGTGAAATTATTTACGATGATTATTAAATATTCTTTTTGTCTTTAACTTGGTTAAATATTTTAGATGTTCTTTTAAATTGATGATTTATCATATTGTTGCTCCTGAAGTAGCACAACATTATAAATAATATTCCTGAAGAATATTATTTGCTCTTGAAGAGCATAAATTATAATTTTTAATATTCCAGAAGAATATTGCTCTTGAAGAACAATAATAAAATACAATGTGCTCCTGAAGTAGCACATGTTTCGAAGAACATATTATTAGTGTTTATCCCTGAAGGAAAACACATAACTTATGTCATTTTAATATTGACTGCTTAAACAATTATTCCGTATTCTTCGAAACTAATTGTATTTTTTTTTATTGTGTAGTTAATCAAATGGCAAACATCACAAAACTTGAGTTTGCTGCACTTGACATATCTGGCAAAAACTATCTATCATGGGTACTCGATGCCGATATCCACCTTGTCTCAAAAGGTTTGGGAGAAACAATAAAAGAAGGAAACAAAGAATCCCTGCAGGATCGTGCAAAAGCACTCATCTTCCTTCGCCATCATCTTCACGATGGGTTGAAAATTGAATATCTCACCGAGAAAGATCCACATGCTCTTTGGAAAAAATTGACTGAAAGATTTGATCATCAGAGGACTATAGTCCTCCCTAAAGCCCGTTATGAGTGGATGCACCTTCGTTTGCAAGATTTCAAAACTGTAAGTGAGTACAATTCTGAACTTTTTAGAATATCTTCAAAATTGATCCTGTGTGGAGAAAAAATAACTGATGGAGATATGTTGGAGAAAACTTTCTCTACCTTTCACGCCTCAAATGTGCTCCTGCAGCAGCAATATCGTGAGCGTGGTTTCAAAAAGTACTCAGAACTTATATCTTGTTTGCTTATTGCTGAACAAAATAATGAACTTCTAATGAAAAATCATGAATTACGTCCAACTGGTTCTATACCATTGCCTGAAGCAAATGGTACTGCATTTCCTGAAGCAAATGCAATATCAAGACGTGGACGTGGACGTGGACACGGATTTGGACGTGGACGCGGACGTGCACGTGGAATAAATCATGGACGAAATAATCAACAAAGTTATCATCAGCAAGGCAACAATTTCAAAAGGCACAAAGCAAACGAAAGTAGTACACCCAAAAAGGTGCATGAAGAAAATTGTTTTAGATGTGGAATGAAAGGGCATTGGACACGTACCTGTCGTACGGCAAAACACCTTGTGGATCTTTATCAAAAATCAATCAAGGGAAAAGGAAAAGTTGAGACAAATTTCGCTAATTATGATGGTCCGATTGATGTGACTCATTTGGATGTCTCTGACTTCTTTGCCGATCCAAATGGAAATATTGACCACTTGATTGGGGGTGGTGTGATGGAAGATATAGATTAATTTATTTTCTATGCTTCTAGTATTTCACTTTATTTTAGAAATTTAGTTAAAAATATGTTTTTATTTTTCAAAAAAAAAAAAAAAAAAGGGGGAAAACTTTATTATGTATCGTCAATTTCATATTATTGAATCATGTTTACTTCTTTAAATCTATAAATTTAAATCTTTATTAAAACATGTGTATTTTGTTGTATTTATAGATTGATGATGGATTGTCAAGATACTTGTTTGATAGATAGTGCAACTACACATACAATTCTTCAAGACAAAAAATATTTTTTGGACTTAACATTAGCAAAAAATAATGTTAATACAATATCTGGTGCATCGAATATCGTTGAAGGCTCCGGAAGAGCTTGTATTATTTTACCAAATAATACTAAATTATATATTGACGATGCACTTTACTCTAGCAAATCCAGAAGAAAAATTTGCTTAGTTTTAAAGATATCCGCTGCAATGGATATCACATTGAGACGATGCAAGAAAATAGTGTTGAATATCTTTGCATAATTTTCTTTATATCTGGCAAGAAGCAGATAAAAGAAAAAATTTCATGCACTCCCATCTGGCATGTACTATACATTTATAAAAATGGTTGAATCAAATAATGTCACGAACCAGAAGTTCGTTGACCCAAAAAGTTTCATACTTTGGCATGATAGACTTGGACATCCAGGAGCTATAATGATGCGTCGAATAATAAACAACTCACATGGACATCCTTTAAAGAACCAGAAGATTCTTTTACCTAATGATTATCCATGTGTAGCTTGTTCACAAGGCAAGTTAGTCATTAGACCTTCGACTACAAAGGTCAATGTTGAATCTCCAACTTTCTTGGAAAGAATTCATGAAGATATATGTGGGCCAATACACCCACCATGTGGACCATTTCGTTATTTTATGGTATTAATTGATTCTTCTACCAGATGGTCACATGTTTGCCTACTTTCCACTAGGAATGTAGCATTTGCTAGACTACTTGCTCAAATCATAAAATTACGAGCACAATTCCCTGATTATTCAATCAAGACTATTCGTCTTGACAATGCTGGTGAATTTAGATCACAAGCATTCGACGATTATTGTATGTCAATTGGGATTGTAATTGAGCATTCAGTTGCGCATGTCCATACACAAAATGGTTTGGCAGAGTCGTTTATTAAACGCTTACAACTTATTGCTAGACCATTACTTATGAAAACAAAGCTACCAGCTTCTGTTTGGGGACATGCCATATTACATGCTGCATCATTGGTTCGTGTTAGACCAACTGCCTATTATCAATATTCACCCTTACAACTTGCATTTGGTCATGAACCTGATATTTCTCACCTAAGGGTTTTTGGTTGTGCTGTCCAAGTCCCTATTTCACCCCCACAACGTACTAAAATGGGTCCCCAACGAAGACTTGGGATTTATGTGGGTTTTTGATTCACCATCCATTATTAGGTATCTGGAACCTTTAACGGGTGATCTATTTACTGCACGTTTTGCAGACTGTCATTTTGATGAAATGACTTTCCCAATTTTGGGAGGGGAAAAACTACATTCTAAAAGACAAGGTACAATTTCTTGGAATGAAATAACTCTATCTCACTTTGATCCTCGTAGTAATCAATGTGAGCAAGAGATTGAAAAAATCATTCATTTGCAAAGAGTTGCAAATCAATTACCTGATATATTTGTTGACACGAAAAGAGTGACAAAGTCATATATACCAGCAGAAAATATTCCAGCAAAAATTGATGTCCCTGCAGGACAATCTGCTGTAGCAAATGAATCTAACATACGCCAGAAGCGTGGTCGACCAGTTGGTTCAAAAGACTCTGTACCTCGAAAAAGAAAAGTACAAGAGAAAAACCAACCAAAAATTTCGGAAGAAGTAACATTAGAAAAGATTGATCAATCAAATATTGAAAATATGGTTCCTGAAGAATCACAAGTGTCCGAAAATAATGAGATTTCAATAAATTATATGTTATCTCATAAATTATGGGAACGGAAAAATGTTGTTATAGACAATATTTTCGCCTTTAATGTGGCTCATGATATTATGCAAAATGAGGATCCTGAACCACAGTCAGTTAAAGACTGTCAAAATAGAAATGATTGGCCAAAATGGAAAGAAGCCATACAGGCGGAATTGAATTCCTTAGAGAAACGAAAAGTGTTTGGACCTGTAGTTCGAACACCTGAAAATGTAATCCCTGTAGGATATAAATGGGTTTTTGTACGAAAGAGAAAAATGAAAATAATGAAATTACAAGATACAAAGCCCGACTGGTAGCTCAAGGTTTCTCACAAAGACCAGGAATTGACTACGAGAAAACATATTCTCCCGTAATGGACACCATCACTTTTAGATTTTTGATTAGTTTAACTGTGTCACAAAAAACTTGATATGCACCTTATGGATGTAGTAACTGCATATTTATATGGTTCACTTGATAGTGACATATATATGAAAGTCCCTGACGGACTTAAAGTGCCAGAAACAAACAATACATGCCCGAGAACCATGTTCTCAATTAAATTGCAAAGATCATTATATGGATTGAAACAATCCGGACGCATGTGGTATAATCGTCTTAGCGAATATTTGTTGAAGGAGGGTTATAAAAATAACGATGTCTGCCCATGTGTTTTCATAAAGAAAACAAATATTGGATTTGCAATTGTCGCAGTTTATGTTGATGATCTAAACTTAATTGGAACTCCTGAAGAGCTCAACAAAACTGCTGATTATTTGAAAAATGAATTTGAGATGAAGGATTTAGGAAAAACCAAATTTTGTCTCGGGTTGCAAATTGAACACTTCCCAGAAGGATTGTTTGTTCATCAATCCACATATACAGAAAAAGTTTTTAAAACGATTTTATATGGATAATGCACATCCATTGGCATCACCTATGATTGTTCGATCACTTGATGTGAAAAAGGACCCATTTCGTCCACTTGAAGATGGAGAAAAGGTTCTTGGTCCTGAAGTACCATATCTTAGTGCAATTGGAGCATTAACATATCTTGCAAATTGCACTCGACCCGATATAGCTTTTTCTGTAAATCTCCTTGCAAGATATAGTTCTACACCAAGTCAAAGACATTGGAATGGTGTTAAACACATTTTTCGTTACCTAAAGGGTACGATTGATTTAGGATTATTTTACTCCCAAAAGTCGGGATCTACTTTAGTGGGATATGTAGATGCAGGTTATTTATCTGACCCACATAAAGCTAAATCACAAACAGGATATGTGTTTACACGTGGAGGAACAGCTATATCATGGAAATCTGTGAAGCAATCCTTGACAGCAACATCCTCAAATCATTCTGAAATTATTGCAATCCATGAAGCAGGGCGAGAATGTGTATGGTTGAGGAACATGACCCATCATATCCAAGCATCATGTGGGTTAACTTCAACAAAAGATAGTCCAACAATTTTGTATGAAGACAAATGCAGCTTGTATTGCACAACTCAAAGGAGGCTATATCAAAGGCGACAGGACGAAGCATATTTCTCCAAAATTCTTTCATACACACGAGCTTCAGAAGAATAGCGACATCGATGTTCAACAAATTCGCTCAAGTGACAATTTGGCCGATTTATTCACAAAAGCACTGCCAACATCTACATTCAAGAAGTTAGTTCATGGGATTGGAATGCGTCGACTCAAAGATTTTTAGTGATCAACATCAGGGGGAGTAGCTGTACTCTTTTTCCTTCGCATAGGTTTTATCCCACTGGGTTTTCCTAGCAAGGTTTTAATGAGGCAGCATTTATTTTTAATACTCCAAAATAATTGTACTCTTTTTCCTTCGTTTGATTTTTTTGTCCTATTAGGTTTTTATCAAACAAGGTTTTAACGAGGCAGATATTTTGTAATGTGTCATTCAAGGGGGAGTGTTGTAAAAGGAAAGTTTATTAGGGTTTGTAGTGAATGACAATTACACCCCTGTAGCCCTAGAAATTATTACCATTGTATCCCTGATTCTTACCTATAAATATAGGGCTTTGGTCATTAATAAAATACACACAAGTCTATTGACTTAATTCTCTCTTCTTCTTCTTTTCTATTTCATAACAGATTTATAATTTTCCCTACATTTTGGATTTATATTGTAAAACTTGAATGCTGGGACGGTTTTGGGCCGAAGCAGATGGGACTTGGGCCTCGGGCCCAAAATTGAAGGGGCTCATTTTTTACCCTTTTTATTTTGGGCTCTGACCAGATTATCCAATCCAATCAACCATTAGCTGATGATCATTGTCGGGTTTGGCCTCATTTTCTCATAACAAATAGAAAATTTTGTTTACTATATTATAATGACAGATCATTGAGACCAAGGGTTTAGTATTTGTATTTTATGGTTCACTGCAAAAGAATAATCTGAAATCTGTAAACTCGTTGGAGTCTGGAGGTGCTTCTGCATTATTTTGTCTGATGTGGCGTGATTTTATACTTTTCTTTTTTTCCTCATTCATCTTCCTTCATGTCCATTTCTGGTGTTCCAAGTAAAAAGTAAGAAGGAAAAGAAGGCAGTTTGAAACATCACTAACTACTAAATAAAAAAAACCCTGATTGTGTAATGTCTTTTATAATACACTGTTAAAATTTATATTTACGTTGATTTGTGGCATATGGACCTAATTTTTGGACTTCGTCTCAGACCTCGACAAGCACAGAAATGGCTCTGCTTGAATGTTTCGGGTTTATTTGCAAAAAATTGAAGAGAGTGATGCCACTGCATAAACTGGACGTCAAAACATGAAAAATACTATTTTGTCAAAAGAAGGGCCCGCAATAAGGAGTATAGAGTAAAAAAATTGTGAATATAGAAATATTTGTTTTGTGGGCACGTTCGACGTGGCCCATAGGTAACGATTGGGAAATTTGACTAAAGACGTGATCTTTTCAATTATTTCATGTCTTATTTTTAATTAAAAAAAATTTATATGGCCGTTAGTAATTGATTATTGATTTAATATACCAATAACTTCAACATCGACGACAAAATTCTAAATGAAAAATATTGCACAAATAAACAAACAAACACGACTTTTATATAATAAAATTAAAAAGACGATAAAGAAAAGTTTACGAAAAAGACTCGACACTAAAGTACTTAAGCTGATGTCTATGTAATTATAGAAAAACTTTATTTACAAAAAGCAAAACAATAGACAAATGACAATGTTTCGAACATACTGCAAATATCGAAACAATAAAACAAACATACTCAAACTCAAATGATGTTTCATTAATATTTATTTCAAGCGAAACAAATGCCATGCCACTGAATATATATATGTGTGTGTGTGTGTACAAGGGCGACATTTTCAACAAGAAAAAATTGGACAATCTTGCAAAGGAAATTCCCTAAGTAGGAATTTCTACATATTTTATACAGGATGTTGATGTGTCAGCATCTTGTCCATTTGTATTTTATTTGGGCCGAATTGTATTTTAATCATGTTCATTGAATTTTTGTATCAATTCTGTATAAATTTCTTGTACGCATAGCATTGTTGATCTTGCCAAGGTTAAACAAAATTGGCATCAAGTATAAAAATAAAAATAAAAAACTTTTAAACTACATCGACAAAAGAATATTGATTATATTTGAAAAAAAATTATTATTATATACTCTAATCCATCAAAATAGTTTTTAAGAGTTTTGTTTGGCTGTATTGAAAACTTACAGTTTTTTTGAAGATGTATTATTTAAGACAAAATGATAATTTTAGGATAATTACAATTGGTGTCCTCAGCTTATTGGAAATGTAGCAAGTAGGTTCTCAACCTATTATTTTGATGGCTCTAATGCAAAAATTTTGTAGCGCTTGAATCCTCAATGAATAATCTTTTGATTTAAAACTCAATATTTATTATAAAGGCGACTTTACTTATATTTAACCAAACAAACAAAAATGAAAGGTGGAAAATAAAACAAAAAATAAAAATTAAGATTGTGTTGGCTGCGGAATTAGTATAGTGATCTATTTGTTACATTTCGATAAGTTGAGAGACCCATCCCAACGATCCCATGTGTTATTTTCCCAAATAAATTAAAAATAAATCCAATTCATTTTGTAGAAAAAAACTTTAATGGGGTCATACTCACGTATGCATGCACTGTATGATTGTTCATTCAAATTTTGACATATTGGACCTCGAACCACTCAAAATATGACATGCCACCCACCCAGTTCTATTTATCTCTTTTACAACATTGAACATTGTGAATGTTACAATTTGAGTGATTTGAAGTCAGAGGTGTTATCATTTAAGTGAACGTTGTTAACATATATGCATATAGAATTGTCATACCGATTTTTCTCTCCAAAATGAGGCAAGACAAAAAAATATAGCTTTTGTTTGTCACTTCTTAAAAATCTATGACGAGAGAGACTATGAGGGCTGCCCTCAACTTGTTCGCGACCCATCCCCTCCTAAATATTGGATAGCGTTGTTGTCTTAAATTCAATGTAGTAATGCAACATAATTGTCCAACATTACCTACGTTATTATTTCGAGACAATATAATATACATACTCTTAGCCTTCTGATAATATTAGAGACACCCATCCATATTTAAGAATATCACTAACCTCTTATATTTCTAGATTTGGGTATCACACACATGCCAATCACTTTTTAAGTTACATAGAGCATGTTTGATTCTCATTTTGAAGAAAAAAATGCATTTTTAATAGTTGATTGATGGAGAAATATGTGGTTAAAAATTAAGGAAAAGTTTTAGATTTGTGTGTAATATTATTTTACTGAAAAATGTGTAGTTGAAAAAAAGAGACAGAAAAATAATTTTTTGGAAAAAATTAGAATCAAACGGGGGCATAATATGAAATGAGGCTATAAACCTAAATGCTCTTATGAAGAAAAATATGATTTTTTTCACAATTAGATACATTTTTAAAGTAAACTAAAAATATTAATCGACATGTTACACGTATAGCTCATTTGACAAAATTTAAATTTTAGTCATATAAAATTACTTATTATATTTAAAATTGATGTTATTTTTCTGAATAAATGTCTTCAAATGAATTATAAATAGAGAAATGATCTACTATATATATAGTATTTAATTTAATAAGATAGTTATTCATAAGTGTAATTAAATATCAAATGACGAAAATGGAGAATATCATTTTTTTTTTTTAGAAATATTGCAATTATTAATATATCACATTACACTAAATCATTTATTACCAAATTCTTCAATAAGATTTAGGTTTAAGTTTTCACTAGCATGCATGTTTATAGTTGTGCATGCGTAAAGTTTTCTACTATTAATTAATTATTACGTGAAATAAATTAAATTATAGTTAATTGTAAAAAAAAATTATATTCATTTTACAAGGGAATTCTAAGTATGTCGAGTTTATTTTAAATAGTATAGCTCGAAAAGTAATCAGTGATGTGTGTGATACTAAAATCTAAAAAGAGAAAATGTTAATAATATTGATTTCTTAAACATGATGGGGGTATTTTTTTTTTTTTATATGATTAGAAACGTGAGGACATTTTTATATTTTTTTATAAAATAATGTCATATAGTATCAATGATGTTAGAAAACTAGTTTAGGTGAATATACTGGATATGTTCAATAACATTGTATTTAAATCTTTGTTTATCTTTTTTTAAAACAAAATTATTTAATTCACATACTCATTTTCAATCACATTCACGTAATAAAATATTTGATATGTAAATTCAAATTTTTTTTTTATACTTTTTAACAATATGTTATCAAAAAAATTAAAAATTATTATTTGAAATATCATTTTTCAAAATAATGGTCATCAAAGAAAAGTTAAGTAAATCCATGTCGTTGGTGAATAATATTACTTTTATTCATATTATTTTCTTATCATTATCGTGTTGGGCAATGTGCTCATATAGTATAGTTTGCTGATATAAAAATAACAATATTCTTATATGAAATAAATTGTGTTTGCTTCATTTATTGTATTTATTTATTATTGAGCATGCGAAATTAAAGTGTCCATAATTACTTGTGATAATATAAGTTGGATACTTGTGTTGAAAAGTACATTGTGACACAACTTATATTTTGATCATAAATATTTGTTCACAACCAATGTATAAGGGTTGACACCTTGTACTTGTACTGAAATATTGTAGTGTTGATCGATTCACTATTCAAGTTGGTTTGTTCTTATCACAAAAACAGTTGAATGTGACATTAATACACTTTGAGTATATTAAACGAATCACGTGTTGAATTTAATTATATAGCACGACGTGCGGAGAATTAAATTTCACTTAATCGCTATATATTTCAGCTAAATCTCTTGACAGTGTTATATATATCTTTTAATGGTTATTTAATTTATCAATGGGTGAGATCATTTTGATTGGTCAAATATCTCGACAAGTTGAGAACTTGAGGATGAGTGAAGTAAATAACATAAATTTGTGTCGAGAATCGTCACCCTAAAAAATGGGTAGAGTGACTACTTGAGGATTTTTCTGTTGAATGGTTAAAATTTGAGTTTAGTGTTTAGCGACGACCAAATTTCGACATCTGTGATTAGTTCACATGACCATTAAAGAAACTAATAATTAGATTGGGTGGTCTAGGATCGACTAAACATGATATAATTATTGGCGCTTGAATAATATATGTCCGATCATGTCTCTATGGTAACTCCATAAAGTATTGAAACTTAATTATGGTAATTATAATAGCTTTGGACTCAATTGTTATTACAATAAAATTTTGTTCTTAGTTGTAATTATTATGAAAGTTGTAAACTTAATTATAGGCCCTGTTTGATTCCCATTTTAATTCTCATTCTCATTCTTCTACTCATTTTCAACCACACATTCTTCAATAAAATAATATTTTCTATCACATCAATAACTTTTCTTTTCTTTTTTCAACCACACATTTCCCATCATATCACTATTTCAAAATTCATTTTTTCCAAATAATACCTACCAAACACACTCATAATTATAATTATAATTATAATTGAAGTTTTAAGACTACACATGTAATTAAATGTAAACTAATTGAATTTTAATTTTAATTAAAACTCCTACTTAGATTTTAATTAGAACTCGTATTTGAATGTTGAATTATTATCGTATTAGGATTTGAACTATTATATCCCTAGAGAGTAGATAAAACCTAAAATTTCTTCAACAATCATAACACATAATTCTATAGTGTTCAAATTTGGAGAGAGAAAAAGAGAGAAATTTTATTTTTCTTACTTTTCAATTGTCAAATTCAAGAATTAATTTCTTGGCTTTAATTAAAAGAAGGTGTTCACACACATATGTAACTTTGATTTTGAAAAATACCATAGAAGATTTGGAGGTTTAAAACATCAAGTTATTGCAATTAAAAGTTGGAAGTTCGTGATCCAAAACAGCTGGAAGCTTGTGATTCAAAATTAATTAAAAAATTGATCATCAAATTTAGGTAAAATTCGAATATTTTATTCTTAATATAACTTATATGCAAACATCTAGACGATCTTGTATTTTTTTTCTAAATTTCTGAATCCGCTTCCACATTTCGACGTATCATTGAGAGCTTTGCTACACGAACATCACGGTTGACACCCTAAATGACCGCATGTGAGTATGTGAAAAAATATTATTTTATTCATATGAGATCCGCACACTCACATGCAGTCAGCCAAGGTGATCGAGTAGCATTTTTCTATGAAACTTTGCTATTCGCACATCGAGCTTGATAGCTCGGTGTACAAACCCTCTCACAAGAGGGATGTCCACGATTTTTTTATTTGGTGCAGGTCCCCTCTTTTGTGAGGAATCATACACTAAGTTGTAAAGCTCGATGTACAAACATCAAAGAATTAAGTTTCAAGTACACACTATTTTGATATGATTGTTGACATTTCTCTCACATATATGAGGTCCATGATTATTTTAATTGTGGATTTCACCACTCCACATGAGAGTAGAGTGTCAAACTCAATGTCAACAAGAATGTACTTGTAGTAACGTTGAACATCAAAATCCTTTTTCTATCATTGAAGGGATGGTCCTGCAGTTTCGATTATTGCACTGGCACATTACTCTCCCACTGCTTTTCACGCGCGCGCTTCTGACACTCCCACCCCAATAGGATTCATGATATTTTCATCTGCTCACATGGCCCCACCCACTCACATTTCCATTGCAAATCATCCTCATGTCGACGCACACATTACAGGCGTTACACCTGTATCTATTCTGTATGTATAGATGCATTTTCATATTGATTTATCAAAATTATGATTACCTTCTTCTTCTTTCTTCTTCTTCTTCAAGAAGGGTAAACTTTTTCCTTGACCCGTTACAATTTTCAGAGCTATAAAGCTTAAAAAGCAATCTTTATTATCAATCTTTTTTCTCAGGTACTTATATACTCGAAAAAGTATCTGTTAACTGTTTTGGATTCTTTATTATTCTATACCAAGTTCTTCACTTATTTTTGAAGTAAAAAACTTATCTTTATGTTTGCTTTACATTTCTATGCACCTTTTATCTTTATACGCAAAGATTTTTGAAACAAATGTTTCATAAGTTCATATATGTAGATGGCGTAGGGGGCTATGATTGTTGATTTGAAAGTTCATAGATGATTTGTTTGACTCTGAAACTTTCAGCATTGAAGATTTCCTTTTCAAGTTAACAACTTTGATTATAAAATTCAGTAAAGATTAGGGGTTTATCTATTCATGTGTGCGTGAGCTTTTTTTTTTTTTTTTTTTTTTTTTTTAGATGGAAAGATCTGTGTTTGGACTGTTGAATTTTATGGGATTTTAGTCTGTGATCATTTTATGTATTTATATACTTTCAAATTCAAAGGTTGTTTGTGAAATTGGACTTTGGTTGTTCAGACTTGCAGGTGACCATCTCTTGGATCTGCTGGAAAGGGATCTTGTTCAACATTGTGTCTGTGGCTATGATTGAAATTTAACTCGGTTGACGAGTTGCCTTGGTTTCTGTTTGGTTCTTGTTAAAGTTCGTGTTGAAACTTTTAAATATTAAGGACTATTAGATACGGAAAGATGGGAGCTTTGATTGAAACTAAAGGAGACTGATTTGGTGTGACGGAAGATGGAGAAAAACAGGGAAGAAGATTGGAGGGAGATGGTGCGGAAGATGCTTCCCCCGGGGCTTCCATTCCCGATGACGATAAATTGGATTACTCCATAGCCATGGAATATAATGGCCCTCCAATTTCATATGAGCTTCCCAGTGTAAAACCCCTTGATGTGAATTCAGATGCTATTCCAACTGCTGAACTTGTTTCAGAATCTACGATATCATTGTCTAGTGAGATGGCCCCTGTAATGGAACCAATTTCTTTGCCGCTTTCTCGTATTGCAGGTGTCACAAGTCCTCCTAATCAAAGTCCTAGGATGTCAGGAAGTTCGGTATCTGAGGATTCTGTCTTGCAAAACGCTGATTTTCCTTCCCCTTCCCCTTCAGCTTCCCCAGGTTCGGTGCACAGTCCTGATAATAATGCTTCAAAAGAGTCTGCCAATAAAGGAAGAAGAGCACCATTGGTCACTTTTAATACTGTTGATAGATCAGAAAGGAGAGTGGTAGATGCAGAACAACAAGTGATTCCCGAGTTTATTTCTGTGACCAAAGGAAAGAAGAAGAGAAAGAAATCAAGAGTGTGCTATAGGTGCCAAAAGGGGAAGTGGGAGACCAAGGAGTCATGCCTAGTTTGTGATGCAAAGTATTGCAGCAGCTGCGTGCTTAGAGTAATGGGTTCGATGCCAGAAGGGCGCAAATGTGTTACTTGCATTGGTGAGCCAATTGACGAGTCAAAACGATTCAAATTGGGTAAATATTCAAGTGTATTGTCACGATTGCTTAGTCCTTTGGAAGTTAAAAATATAATGAAATCAGAGAAAGAATGCTCTGCTAATCAGCTTCGACCGGAGCAGTTGATTGTCAATGGATACCCATTAAAACAAGAAGAGATGGCAGAACTTTTTGGATGCCCTTTACCTCCTTGGAAATTGAAGCCAGGAAGATATTGGTATGACAAGGAATCAGGTCTTTGGGGACAGGTAATTTACTGTGCAGCTGACTTCTTTTTTTTTGTTTCCTGGGAAAAGAAATGCTAATACGGTTTTTACATTTCCATCTGACAGGAGGGAGAAAAAACCAGATAGAATTATAAGTTCAAACATAAATTTCACAGGGAAACTTAGTTCACATGCAAGCAATGGGAACACTGAGGTTTACATGAACGGTCGGCAAATTACAAAACTTGAACTGAGAGTGCTGAAGGTTGGTCTTTCATTGCGTGATTAAAATTGAAGTGTATAAATCTTCAGATAACATATGTAGGCATATGTGTACTCATGCAAATTCATACTAATAATTTATTTCTAAAGTGTAGAAAAATAGGTTGCTAGCGAAATAATACCACATTCTGGTTTTTACTCCTTTTACAAATCCATTACTATTCTTTTCTGTTTGGTATTTTTATGAGGATAAATAAGACTGGAAAAGAAAGTTTAATTAAAGGAGGTTTTATGCATTTCTTGTGGTGTTTATGAACTTACTAATTATAGAAGTAATCAAGACTTCTTATCTTGGATTTGTGATTAGGTTCTTCAGTTGAATACTACAAATTAGATGTTGCGATTAGCTTTGCGTACTGTAGGTTAAATGATATCGATGAGCCCTCAGTAATACGATGTTTGTATAACATAAATTAATACATCTTGTATAATCCAGTAAGACTAGTTTGTTTGATCTTTTACTGGACGAAGATATCAGTTAAGGACTGATATGGACTTCAAGGGAATGCTATGTCTAATGAAATGAGAAGTTACCATTATAATGTTGGATTTGTAGAAGTAAAAGTCAAGCCAGAAGGTTCAGTAGCCCGCTTAGTCAAACATGAGGTGGACCTATGTTAGGACGAGCGACATGGCTCCCCCTGGGTTCTGCTATGGATTCTGATTATTTTACGTTATTTCACTGGATGCTCCTTGAATTTTCACCCATATTTTTACGGTCCTGTCGGGGTATATATGTGTTCCACTAAAGCACTGAACTAAAAATGCGTATACAAGTAGCTGAACAAACTCTTATTTGAGTTACAGGTTTTTCCCTAAATTTTCATTATGAATTCATTTTCTATATGATGTTTATGGTACCATATGTCAACTGGATATTGACCACAAAAGTCAATTTAGTACTCATTAGTTAACATCGAAACTATGCTGATTAGGAGGGGCTATACAGAGAGAAATAAAATAAATCTTCAAGTAATCCTTATAAATAGACTCAAGGAGAAATTTGACGACATATAATTTCTAATAACACCATACCAGTGGAAAAGACAAAAAGGCTGCTGAACTAAGTTCTGTGTGTTCCCACCTTGTACATAAACCCAATTATGAGTAGAATAAACTTAGCACCTTCTTCGTGTACATGATATCTTGTGAATTTCCTTTTTATGTTCTGAATTCCTTGGTCATAATTTTATACTAAATGTCAATTTTGTCAGTGAAATTATATTATGCATCATACTTGCTTCGCTGCATTTCATGGCTCGTCATTGGCCATATAGTAGTAGGACTTAGTTCAAGAAGGAAAAGAAAGTAGTGGTGGAAAAATATGGAAAATTGTTTTAGATTCCTATGGATATGTTTTTTTTTACTGGTTCAGATTGGTTTGGTTTCATACACGGTCTTTCAGTTTCCATGAACAACTCTAAGAGCAATTATGAAAGCTGACACAGATGGCTCCACTTGAGCTCTTTAATTGATTTTCCCTTCTGAGCTGGGTGTTGATTTTTTCAATTTATAAAGATATTAATCACAGAGAAACTGATTGGGGCAACTGCAAAATGCATGGGACAGGTAACAAAGAAATCTAGAATGGTGTGTTGATCAGGCACCGAAGCATGTCACTTTAAATTTGGTATAGATTTATCTGTTACTTACGTTGTTTGAGTTACCAGAGTTATCTATATATGTTATTATACATATGCAGGATTTTTTACATGCTGCACACAACTGTCAATGACATCCAAGAGTATATTCAGTGTCCTCAATAGTATAAATTTTTTTGAAAAGAATTTTGGAATATCGATGAAGCTCTGTGCTGGCTTAATATGTGTTTAAGTGGAATACGGGATTCTAAAACTCTCTTATCCTGTGCTCGTTCTAGTTTTATTCTTGAGTTTTACACGGTTGAATGTATAGCTTGTCTTTCTTTGTTTGGGAACCAATCTTTCTGTTAACATAGAAACTATATTATCTGTTCCCTGCTAAAATAGTCATTGCTAAAAACTTGAATTTATCCTTTTATCTTTTATTGTTTATTCTGGGAATGTCATGTGATGGTCTCATGAGCTAATCTTGTTAGATAGTGAAAATTATTCCCAGGTTCATTTTTTATGTTAGAAAAGACCTTTTTTTATATTCCTATTTCTTGATTCCAAGTGCCTATTTCTTGTGTTATGGGAACATATACAAGTAAGTTATGAAAAAGAAAAATAACTAGAAGATTTAAAAATGGAAAGGATGGGAATTTCAAGCCCACAATATAGTGAAGTTCCTGGTCGTTTGGGTTTCTTCTTCAAGATTTAAGATATGCATTGTTGAGGGTAAAGTTCAGCATCAATTAAAAATGATAACAATGATCAACATATAAGGGCTTGGATTATTCTTGTTAGTAAGGTTGACCTTTTAAGATAGAACCTAATACCTAATATGGTATCAGAGCCCATAATGCTC
Source organism: Osmanthus fragrans (assembly GCA_019395295.1). Classification (NCBI taxonomy): domain Eukaryota; kingdom Viridiplantae; phylum Streptophyta; class Magnoliopsida; order Lamiales; family Oleaceae; genus Osmanthus; species Osmanthus fragrans. The sequence continues at coordinate 154,122 of JAEDXY010000042.1, read as the reverse complement.
AAACAAGCCATTGGATTACAAGATTGTTGTTTCTCAAACGAGCCAACATCCTGCGGAGGCATCAAACATGTTAAGGGTAAAATTTTGTAACAATTAAAGATGATAATAATGGTCAACATATGAAGTCTTGGGCCACTCTTAACAAGGTTGACCTTCTAAGATACAACCACAAGACACAATATGCATCCAAACAAATTTTGCTGCCATTTTTATTGCCTGAAGTCTGTGTCTTTGGCCTTGTGATTCAACTTTTGAAAGGAAACCTATGCTTTGTCGAATTTCCTGATTTTAGGATATTTGGCCTACCACCCATAATTTTGTGTGCTTTTGCAGCTCGCTAATGTGCAATGTCCTCGTGATACCCATTTTTGGGTGTATGATGATGGTCGATATGAGGAAGAAGGACAAAACAATATCAGGGGAAATATATGGGAAAAGGTATGTTTCAGGAAAATGCACTATATATGCCTGCTGAAAGTACTTTATCGAGTGAATCTTTTACCAAACATCACAAATATGACTGTGCTAGGCATCTACACGTTTTGTCTGCTCCTTGTTCTCTCTGCCTGTACCCCAAGGTCAGCCTCATGGACAGAAGGACGAGACTAGCAATTATTCTACTGTACCGAATTATCTAGAGCAGAAAAAAATTCAGAAGCTTCTTCTGCTAGGACTACAAGGTTCTGGGACCAGCACTATTTTCAAACAGGTAACTGTATTAAAATTCTTGGGAGATATTTTATGACATAAATATTATAGCTGTCTATATTGGGGAAAGCTTCAACATATATTTGCAAAGTTTCAATACAAGAAGAATTTTGAAAAGCTAACTTTGTTCCAGGACAAATGGAGATTATTTATAAGATCTAAAGATTCAAAAGTGCCGTTTTCTCACTTGGCGTGGTTGTCTAAAAAAATTCTGTTAATATATATATATATATCTATCTAAGATTTTACTTTCTGCTTTTCCTTTCTTTATCAATATTAATTATTTGACTTTCAGAATATATATGAAAACTTTGCCTTCCATTTTCCATAATTCAATTTGGTTCCAAGATAAATCCCACGGCTTCTTTGATAATATATCAATGCAATTGCGAGCTCGGCACTTGAACTCTTTAATTGCTGCGGATCTTTTCCTGGTTACACATGCAGATAAAAGCTTTTTTATCCCAATGCTATTTTTCTCCGAAACCTCCTCCAACCATAGCACTTCAGTGATTTAGGATGATTACTTAGATACTAACTTTTATTAGTACATTTGATTGAGTGGATTTTCCTTAAATGCTACAATTAGGGCAATCATTTTTCTATCTGTTGTATCTAATCAGCTTTTCCTCTTCGTCGTGCCAAATTGAACAGGCCAAAATTTTGTATGGCAACAAGTTTACCACCGAAGAATTGCAGGATATTAAGCTTATGATACAGAGCAATATATACAGGTATCTCAGTATTTTACTTGATGGGCGGGAACGCTTCGAGGAAGAGGCCTTGTCAAAGACAGAAGAAGATGGTTCTCATGAAAAAATCTGTGAAGCAGGTATATATCTGAACAGTGACAAGAATTTTTACTCAGTTCGCATTTATGAAAACAAGGGAAAAATATGAGATCTACACAACAATCAATGTGGTAATTGTTTATAATCAACTAATGCACTATCTGAAATTATTTCGGGAATGAATACATGGAGATGGACCACCAAATAGTTGTAAACCAAGCTTTTTGCCACACCTCTAGGCACGTCATTCATGTTATGGTGATATTGCATTGCGTATCATTTTTCATTTAGATGTACTTTGTTGTGAGTTTCCTTATCAACAATATTTTACAGATTACATTGCATTGGTCTAATGATTTTTAGTATTTGACCCGTGGTCTCGACACAAAATGCTAAAACATATTTTTCTTTATCTGTAGGAAGAGGTCCGCGAGAAAAACCAAAACATTAAACTCTTTTCTGATAGGCTTCCTCAAGTGGATGTCTTCCAATTAATTATTTAGCCAAAAAGTGCAAATTTCTTTCTAGTCTACATTTCTAGTAGAACTAAAGTAGATTTATATTCAACAAGAAAAAGAGGCAAGGTTCTACTTTCTTACCCCAGAATATTGAAGTTACAAGGGGGATGTATATTTATTTTCCCTTTTCCTGGTCTGAATATTGAGTTTGAATTCTACTCAGGTGGACTGGTTGATGCAGATGGAAGTACTCAATGTGTCTATTCCCTCAATCCGAGGTTGAGGAATTTTTCTGATTGGCTGCTGGATATTATTGCCACCGGAGATTTGGATGCATTCTTCCCTGCAGCTACACGAGAATATGCTCCGCTTGTTGAAGAAGTGTGGAGAGATCCTGCTATACAGGAGACATATAGGAGAAAAGATGAGCTCCACTTCCTACCAGATGTTGCAGAATACTTCTTGAGCAGGGTATTCTTTTGTCTTCTATGCCTTTTTTCGTATATTTTGTTCTTCAATGTCTCAACACTCCATATTGTACAGCTTAACTAATCCAACAACTGCTCTTTAGAAGGTAACTTTTAATTCGGTAGGTGCATTCAAATACACAAAATCCATGATGAAGTTATCTATTCAGCAAACTTACTCTAATCATATACATTGCATCCTATTCAACTGTTCCCTCCTTTGAATTATTGAACTTAAATACTTAAAACGATCACACTTTAGGACAACAAGATCCTGGATTGTAAGTCTACAACCATCCTTATTCCTACTATTGTTGAAAGGGCATTCTGTGCATTCCGTCCTAGTTTTATTTGATCTAAAACATTTAGATTCTAAAATGCTACTTTAAATTCCTAACTTATAATTTATTCCCTCTTTTAATGTTCTCAACCGACTTAAAACTTACACCAGAGGACCTTATCTCGGATATCTCTTGTAAGCTTATTAATGATTCAGAAGAAAAAGATTTAAGGCTTAGGATAGTAACTCTGACATAAGTCTAGGTGAGCATTGCCTAGTTGTTCATCAATGAATCTAAAATTTTGAAACTTGAAAACTGTTGCTCAGGCATTCAGGCTATGTTCATCCCCTTAGGCATCTGGCGGTTGCCTAGATATCCTTGATAGTTTCAGCTGGCAAAATTGTTGCAATACCAAATCTATTCGATATAAGATAAATGACATGTTCTCTTTCCATGCATCAAATTCTATGTATAGGCACTGAAATATATGCTTTCAACACTTGGCACATCTTTTTTATATTGAAAATATAGGAGCTGAAGGCTATATTAGGCCAGTAGGAACTTTGTTCTTGAGAACACTGACTTAATTGGATGAAGCTCGTTAACAGTTATACGTAGGACTGAATCCATACTCGACTTCAGAGATTGTGCTAGGAAACATTATGCTCTCTACTTAATTAGATGCAGGACTGCGACATTATACAATGTCACCATTTAGCACATGATGATGGGAATACCACACTCTAAATATTCATAGGGGTGATATTTTATTGAGATCACTCCATTGAAGTTTTTGTTGCTTCGTGAAACTATATTTCCCCTCAGGCGGTCGAGATATCAAGTAATGAATATGAGCCATCTGATCGGGACATATTATACTGCGAAGGGGTCACTCAAGGGAATGGTTTGGCTTTTATGGAGTTCTCCCTGGATGATCGTAGCTCAATGTCTGAGACATACTCACAAAATATGGAATCTGCTCCCTCGTCGCTGTCCAGGTAAAAAATTGGTGTTAAGAGGTTGACAAACTTATTTTTTTAAATGTTGTCTTCTACATTCCCTAGTATTATCATTATGGTAAATGATCCTGATTATTGATGCACAAGCTTCTCATATGGGTAGTCGTCTCGGACTCTCAGTTACTGAATAGTGAATAATATCTGGCAACTTTACTGGTCGGATTCACATTTGCTTTTAAATTTTTCTGTGAGACTGAAGATCTCAAAAAGACTACGAAAATTTTCATTAGGATTGATCTCGCCAGAAATGGCACCTCATAATGATGATTGTCCAATAGGATTTTTATGTGTTTTACAAATTGTTGTAGAAAGAACGATGGGCTTGTATAGTAGGTTTAATGGAGTGCTAAATTGTTCCATTAGATTACTGAATATAATATTGGTTAAATTATTGGGGTTAAATCAAATGAATTCCATGAATTTTTATGTGAACCTCGTCACTGTTCAGAGTAACCCACAACAGGACAAAGAGTGGTTTGAATGCAAGTATCTAAGTACAATTTAATACAAGAAATTGACATTACTAACTGATCGAGAAAGCACTTAACTGATCAAAAAGGCAGTTGAGTGCACTTACATTTACCATAGGAGGCCAAAATTAGTGTGAGGTGAGCTGGAGTACGTTTGTCAGCAGTAGATACGCATGTTCTGAAAGGGAGAGTGTGTGTGGGTCTATGCAAATAGTTGGTCAACCAATGCCAGTATAAAACTGAAGTTGGGGGAAATGCGAACAGTTGGTTGGCTTTGGTACCTCTCTCAGTCAGCTTCGGGTTCTTCATAACAATTTCCAACTCCTGGTTTGGCTCAATAGGATCATCCATTGGTTTACACCCTAGCAGCCTTGTTTCCTTGAGTAAATTTAGAGTATATTCTTGTTAGGACTCAAAGTAGCCATTCCTCCTCAGTTCCATCAAGAACTATTTAAGACTTCCCAATGTATGTACAGCAAATAGCAATAGTACAAACAGGGAAACTAGAATCTTCTAGATAAGGAATAACTTACAACAAGATGCACACTTACTCGGAAGGATGGGAACTGTATCAAAAATAGAAAGATGTCAGGCAAAAAAACTTGGTAACATACTTCAGAGATACAGTTTGACACTACATCAAATTTGAAGAATGGAGACAAGAGTTGGAGGTAATTTCAGATATAGAAGAGCTGATATTTATTAAAGTAAATAGTTATAATCTGCACCCAAGAAATTTCAGACATGAATTCTGCTAGTTATCGCATTTCTTTTAATTTTTTATGTTACCGATTTTTTTTAGTTGTTCCATAATATTTGACTATCAGGTATCAACTTATTCGAGTAAATGCCAAGGGAATGACTGAAGGATGCAAGTGGTTGGAGATGTTCGAGGATGTTCGTGTGGTAGTCTTCTGTATTGCTCTGAGTGATTACGATGAGGTGTGGCTTTCTCCAGAAAGTACTGGTAGCGGAGTCCTACTTCAAAATAAGATAATTCAAAGTAGAGAACTCTTTGAAACAATGGTCAGGCACCCTTGTTTCAAAGATACCCCTTTTGTGTTGATTTTGAACAAGTATGATCTTTTTGAGGAGAAAATTAACGGTGTGCCTCTGAGTACTTGTGAATGGTTCACGGATTTCAGTCCCGTCCGAACCCACCACAACAACCAATCCTTGGCACACCAAGCTTATTTCTATATAGCTATGAAGTTTAAGGACCTCTATGCTTCTCTCACTGGTCAAAAGCTCTTTGTTTGGCAATCTCGGGCAAGAGACAGAGCCACAATCGATGAGGCATTCAAGTACGTAAAGGAAGTCGTGAAGTGGGATGATGAGAAGGAAGAGAACTATTATGGTGGTCAGGATGATTCATTTTACAGTACCACTGAGGTGAACTCCTCGCCATTTATTCATCAAGAATAATGCAACTGTTGAGATTTTATGCATTTATGGCATGTTTGGTAGAGTAGATAACAGAGTATTTGACAATATTGAAAAAGAATAAATAAGTTATGATCTTGTTTATTCTAATGTTTAGTCACATCCAATACTGTATACCAAACAGCCCTTTCTTGCTGTGGATGGATGAAGAGATTATGGTGATGATTTAGTAAGTCTGTTTCCAAATTTTCAATACTCAAGGTGAAATAATTTTCTATTTGTAATGTGAAAAGCGTATATTTGAAGTTCGTCAATTATTGAATGGATGCATAATTGTGGAGTATTTGTTTCTTTTAGCAGCTAATTCTTTTGTTGTGGTGTTGCAAGCTGGCCATTTTAGATTTAGTCGGATATTATGCCCTTGTTTGGTATTGATTGAAATTTAGATTCTAATTTAAGTCAAAATCAACAATTAATTTTAATCACATATTTATGGGATTCACAATTTTTTTAACCACACATTTCATCAACTTTTATCAAAATTAAAAAAAAAAAAAAAAAAAAAAATTGATTTTAATCCCTTCCTAACAAGGGTTATATATAATTTTTGATTTATGTGCTATTTGTATATTGTAGCTGATTTTTATTTTTGATTTTTGCAAGAAAGCTTTTTAGAAGAGAAGAATAAATAAATATAATAAAAATAATATGGTCTTGCGTGAAGTTGATATTTTGAGAAGTGATTTTGTGAAAAGTAGTATATATATATTGGAAATATATGAAAAAAAAATGTGAAAATTTATTTTTTGTTCTTGAAAAAAGTGTGGTTAAAACTTAAAAGTGAGTTTCAAGAATATTTTATTTTATAAATATTTCAAGACTTGAAAAGATCCAAACTTTTTAAATATCTAGATATAGGCCTGGGCAAAAAAATCTAAAAATCGATCAAATCAAACCGATTCGGGTTGGTTTGACAAAGGTAATTGGTTTGGTTTGGTTTTCTTTTAAACAAAATTATGGTGGGTTGGTTCGATTATGGTTTGAAGGCTCAAACCATTGGTTAACCGAATCAACTCAACCCATTTACATGTTTACCTTTTTTTTTTTTAAAAAAAAAAAAAAAAAAAAAAAGTCATAGTCTCATAAGTATATCTCGATTCCCTCCAATCTAAAATGTTGTCGGTAAGTAATAGCATTGAAAATTTTCTTTCACAAGCTCATTATGTTATATTTATCTTTTTTTCCCTACTCAGATAGTCAAACTAAATAATACATAAAAAAAAAAAAAAAATCTTAATATTTTTATTGATCTGTCTTTATTAATCTGATTTTATTTGTTAATCAATAATTCTTGTAATATAAAATTATTTAGTTATTTTAGTTCTTAAAATTTAAGTGGACCCAAAACTTAGATAATTTTTTTTAAAAAAATTAATTTGAACTAAAAGTCTAAACCGACTAACCAAATCAAACCAAACTGATTTGGTTTGGTTCGGTTTGGTTTATGAGTTAGAGTAGGTTGATTTGGGTTGAAATTTATCAAAATCGACTAATTTGATTTTTATTTCGGTTTGGAGTCGAAACCGACCCAAATCAAACCTCGCCCAGGCCTATCTAGATATTTAGGCTTTGTTTGAGCTCATTTTTTGAAAATCAGTTTTATATAGTGAATTTTTTTAAAAGAATGTAAAGCTAAAAATAAGATTTTTTTTTTTATTTTTTTTTTAATTTACGTGCATAATTCTTATATTGAAAGAATGTTTGGTTAAAAATGAATTTTAGAGAATACGACTCAAATAGGGATTAATAAATCCCTTAATTTTTTAAATGAAATGACAGAATTATTGAACTATTGTAGATTAAAAAAAAAAGGTTAAAAATTAGTATTTAAATAGTTAAAGGTGTGATTTTTTATTTTTGAATACAAATATTGGTCAATTTAACTATTTTAATGACAAACTTGTAAATCTTTGAACAAAAGTTTTTTGTTACGATAATGTAAAATGTCACTATAATATAAAAGAGCATAACTTTGGGCACTATTTATATTGGACACATGTTGCAATTTTTCACTGTCAACATCTTTTTGTTTTGTTTTTTTTTTTTCATTTTGGCCTTACTCATACTTCATCATTAATTTTTATTTGGCAAGAGAAAGATTAATATGGCCTTCTTACTAATACCCACAATTTTCTCATTGTTGACTTGCCTCGTTTTACCTCAGTTTTTTATAAAAGCGTATGAATTTGTTTATTAAATTAATTAAATTCATTAACTACTTCAAATTTTTTATCTTTACAATTTTAAGTCATTCTCCTACAAAAATATCTTTAATAGATAGCATACACTTTAAAAAGTTTGTAAAATAAAGTTGAGAAGTAATTTTTGGAGTTCATTGACTCAAAAAATTATGACTCAATATTTTTCTTTACATAAGCACTATTCATATTGGACATGTGTCAGCACCTCCTATTGTCAATCTCTTTTTTTCTTTATTTTTTCTTCTATTTTCATTTTGCCCTTACTCATATTTAACTATTAATTTTTATTTGGCAAGAGAAATGGTAATATGACATTCTTATTCATACCCACAATCTTCTAATTGTTGACTTGCCTCTTTTTACGTACTCTGTTTTTTATAAAGCGTATGAGTTTGTTTGTTAAATTAATTAAATTCTTTAGCGACTTAGAATTTTTTATCTTTACGATTTTAAGCCATTGTCCTACAAAAATATCTTTAATAGATAATTTACACTTAAAAAAGTTGGTAAAATGAAGTTGAGAAATAATTTTTGGAGTTCATTGACTCAAAATATTATGACTCAATGTTTTTCTTTTAATATTCGTTGCGTACAAAATTTGCATCATATTAATAAATTTGCTTTTAGTGCATTATACGAATGGACGTACATGCATTGTGCACGTGCAAGGTAATAAAATCTATTACTAAATTATAATTACTTTATAGCCAACATTAAAAAATTTCCCTCCTAAACATTTTAATTTTTATCAAAAATAAATAATGGCAGATACAATCTTGATCAATGGAGGAACAATATCATTTTTTTTGTTCAATAAGATCCCAAAATAGATATTATATTATACGTTTGGTGTCACTATAATATAAAAAAACCTAACTTTGGGCACTATTCATATTGGACACATGTTGCAATTTCCTATCATCAACATATATATATATATATATATATATATATATATATATTTTTTTTTTTTAATTTTTTTTTCTTCTATTCCCAATAATCTATTTTTGTTATATAAATTTTGGAACTCCAAACAAATGGTGCAAAATATTGTCCTAAGTGCTTTAGCTTCCATTATCGATTCACATCAATTACACTATTCCATAATTATTAAGTTTTATTTTTATTTTGCTTTACTTGTGTATTGAGTTTGTTAAATTGTATTTATAGAAACACTTCTCAAAATACTATGATGCAATTACGTCGTACTTGAAAGCTATTTTGATGGATAGTGTTGACAAGTCAAAGTGCATGCTCGTGTCAAAGCCATGGATTGCATTAGGATGGTTGGAAAGGAGAATTTAAAAAAGAATGCCAAGCAGAAGCAGGTAAATAACAACAAATTTAGTGTTAATTGTGTTTTTTTATTGAATTTAATACATTATTTTTTATTATGTAGTAATCAATTTTTTTTTTCTTTGATTTATTTTAATTCTTACTTCAATCATTTATTCTTTATAAACAACACATGTTCTTTTTTTTTTTTTTTTTTTTAAAAACTTATAAATATCTTTCACGTTTACAAATGAATTTCTCAAAAAATTACATACACTTATTTTTAACGTTAACCAACTTGCACGTTCACCCCATTACCATTAGTAATACGTAAAGTACGATTTTTTTTTAAAGGTGTGAAATTGTTAATATGCCCTATTATAGAATAAGCATTTTGTAAAAAATTTAAACAACATCTGTATATGAATATAATTAGTCCATGTTTGGTATATGTCAAAATCATATTTTTAATGAATTTTAATATAAGTTGATAAAATGTGTGGTCGAAAAATCGTGAATCTGATAAAATATACGATTAAAATTCATTGTTAACTTTAATTTAAATCAGAAATTTTAGTTTATACCAAATAGAGGCTTGGTAAAATATAACTCCGACATTCTACTTTTAAATTGTCTCATCTATGCTAGATATGAGTTTAAAAGAGAATGAGACCGTCAATTGAAGGGAAGAATAAGATTAAGTATGACACATTTTAAAACCTAGAAACAAAGTTTAAATTTTCAAAAATTAGATTTTAAAAAAATTTGTATTTATAAACTAATTAATTAAACATATATTTTATGAATTAAATATATTAATATCACAATACTATACAATTTGTTCACAAATTATAAATTAATTTGTCACAAACTATTTCTCAATCACAATAAAAAAAATTCATAGTTCGCAAATTATTTCACGATCACAAATAATTTTTTTTTATAAAATTAGGCTATTTGTATTCGATGATTTACACTTTGGTTTACCAGACTTCATCGGCGCCCTCACATGGGGTAAGGGCCCCACTTTCGACAAATGTGGGGTCCCCGCCCCCAATGTGAGAGGGCGGGTGGGGTCAAGTAAATCAAAGTGTAAACAATTGGGCACCTGTAGCGGGATTGAATTTGATAGGTCACAATTTATTCATCGACCACAAATTTATTAAATTAATAGCATCACAAATTTATCAAATTAATAGCACGTATTATTCGTTGGTCACAAATCACAAATTTTACAAGTCACAACTTATTTTATGGTAAAAAAAATCTAATTGATTAGTTACAAATTAATTTTCAATCACAACTTATTTCTCTGTCACAAATCAAAAGTTTAATAAGTCACTGATTATTTATCGATTACAAAATTAAAACTTTAATTGGTCACAATTTATCCATCACATCTTATTTTTTAGTCGCAAGATATTCTAATTATTAGTCACAATCTCAAATAATTGGTCACAAACCCTCCATCATAGCAGCACCACTTCCGAAAAACTATCATTTTCAATTTTACCACTACCACCTCAACACCGCAACCATCAACAAACCACCATTTTCAACTACAAAATCACAACCGCCATCAACATATCCATGCTAGATCCACTCCCACCACCCAAAGCCACTCACCACCAGATCCAACAAACCATTTTCAGATCTATCACCTCACTACAACAACCACCAACAAACCACCATTTTCACCTACAAAACGACCACTGCCATCGACACATCCATGCCAGCTTCACCGCCACCACAACCTCTACCAACAAAAGCTACCTCCACCACCAGATCCAACAAATTCTTTTCAGATCCACCATCGATCTAAAACCACCACACCAACAAAAATCATCGCCAAATCACGATGCAGAGCATAGACACTGTAGTAGTAAAAATTAATCCACTAGCCCAAGCGACCTAAGTCGTAAAATAAGGCCCACAGACGGTCCAACCATGTCATCTTTAGCCCAACTCGTATGTCAATCGACCCGAATGCATAGTCCAAGATCAACGTGCCAATTTACTTGGTAATGGGGACGTAGATCACATTGTGTTCGAACCCCTTTAAATTGGTGGTTATCTTTACATTATTGCACTTTACTTTACATTGTCATTTATTTTGTGCAATATCTATACTTGAACTAAGTTAACAAATTGCATATTTACTTGTCGTCTTACACTTAGCATTTGTTACTTGTGTTTTGAGTAGTTTTTGAGACTAAGTGTCGAAAAAGTTTTAAAAATCAATTCACCTCCCTCTTGGTTAGTTAATCTTGGGTTATCAACAAGAACATTCGAAAATCAGGCAAGAACTTGAAAAACAAAGGAAATAAAATTACCAAAATCTTTGAAGCTCCTTGAAGCCTACCCAAGTCACTTGAGAAATAAAGAATAGTGCTTCAATTGAGGAATGAACACGCTAAATGAGATGGATAAACGAATTCATAAATGCGTTCAGAATCATCAACCAAATGTGTGTGCTCAACCTTGTGGATGAACATACTTGTCGGTCGACTAATGTACTATGCAGGACGTGCCACACGGTTTAGACGGATCAATGACACATTGATCGAATGGAATAGTAAATTGAGCAACGCATATGGCATGATCTAGGCGGATCAATAATATTTCTTTTCAAATGGATACATTGATCGGTCGGATTAGTGAACCAAGCGACATATACCATACGTTCTAGATAGATTGGGATTTACGTTACCAATCAAATAAGTAGTTCTGCTTTCTCGGCTTGAGAAATGCATTGTTGGAACTGGGTTGGAACGATATATGCTTGGCTCGACAGGTCGTGCTATAATTTTTTGAAGATACATCACGTGGCTTCTGAGCCATAAAATAGCTTTCAAGTCATACAAAACCAAAATTCAGACGACTTACAAGCAAAAAATCAGTTTATATGGCTACATGAGAAGTACGACTTTCGATCAAGCAATAATTCCCGTAAAATTGTACGGCATGACAAGTGCGCAGTAATCTTCATGACATTTTTAATGGGCGGATGATTTTCCCACATCACCATACCAAATGTTACTATCGTCCCAGATTATATGATCGAATGGTCTATCCTATGATCAAAGCTCAATCTTAACCAAGGGTCTAATCAGCCATGAGCCCGAATTACTTTTTCACTTAAGTAGAACTCATATAGAAAAGTGGGGGACAAATTGTAGTGGTTAAAATTAATCCACTCGCCCAAGTGGCCCAAGTCATAAAATAAGGTCTACAAACGGTCCAACTACGTCATCTTTAGCCCAACTCGTTATGTCAATCGACCCGAATGCACGGTCCAAGATCCATGTGTCAATTTGAAACCTCCAATAATTTGTCTTCATGATAAAACCAAGCTATGATTTGACAAGATCAAGTTGGAGTTATCCATAAACCACTTGTGTATCTTAATCGAATAAATCAAACCAGATTAAGCTCCAACCAACCACAGAATCTCGGAGAGTCCTCGTCAATCCCGCCTAGACGGCTAGCTCACTCATATAAATTCCACAGCCAATCAATCGTTCAGGTATCTCAATCTACTCCACTCTATGTTATTTCTCTTCACTTTTCATCTAACATTCGGGTAATTTTTGACAAGCATTACTGACTTGAATGTCGGAGAGTCATTGGGCGGCACCACACTGGTGTCATCTGGAGATCTTTTGCGATCCTTCTTTTTTCGTTCTACTTTTCTTGAGTTCCGCAGGATTGCTAGTGGCCTGATCAATCCGATTTTCTCAATTGTAGAATTTTCCATCTATAGACACACCATCATCGCACTGCGCCGCCATTGCCGCAACAACTATCGCGATCCATCAGGTACCAAAAATCGCCGGATAAAAATCACAAATCAGCAAAATACGACAACCTGAGATTTGGTACTGATCACTGAGAGATGGAGGCCCTACGTGGCTGGACTAGTATAGATCGTCACAGCTCCTGCGCCTCCACGCGCATGAGGCTATGTTGTCTTACCTATCATGTTACTTCGTGCGATGCCACAACGGTGTTATGAAGGAGGAGAGCAGCGTCACCAGAAAGGGTGGCGGCGCCGTAAGTGACTGGTAAAGAGTGAGACGAGAGAAGATGAAGAGAGGGAGTAAATGGTGGAAATGATTTTAGGATTTGCGAAGAAAAAAGAGGCGGGCATGGAAATTAATTAGGATTTGGAATGAAAATTGAATATTTAATATTTAATATATAAATTTGAAATATTTGATTTGTGAATAAGAAAATCTCATCCCTGTTTTTAGAATAATGATTTTTAAAAATGGGGTGAGATGTAATTTCCCCTTCATTGAATGAAAGTAATAGCTAATTCTCCAAATATTTTTCTTTTCTTCTTGTATTAATTCTCCTTTGAACTTTTATCTGAAGAGATGTTATGAATCATGCTTTTTTACTATCCTTAAGTTAAATTTTCTAAAAAATCGTCTAAAGACTGTACTAATGCTATGAATTATCATCAGTTTAGGTGGGGATAGATTCTCAATTCATGTTGAGAATCTTGACCAAACTATCTGATCCTAATTTTTTAAATACAATAAAAGAGTTCAAATAACTGTAAGTACTAAAACTAAAAATTAAGGTTTTATTAAAGAGTAATACACATTAGAATGAAATACACATTTTCAAATAACTGTAAGTACTAAAACTAAAAATTAAGGTTTTATTAAAGAGTAATACACATTAGTAGGCCTGAGCGCGGTTTGGTTTGGGTTGGTTTCGGCCCCAAACCAAAACCAAAACCAATGTAGTCGGTTTGAAAAAATTTCAACCCAAACCAACCCACTCTAACCCTTAAAACAAACCAACCCAAACCAAATCGGTTTGGTTTGGTTTGTCGGTTTACACTTTTAAATAATATTGCATTATAAAAAATAGAAAATCATGCAAAAAATAATATAGGCCATTCAATTTAACCACTCACATTAACATAGTATAACCATGACTAAACCAAATCTTCATCAAGTTTTTTTTTTTTGAAATAAGCATAATCCAAAACCAAGATTAAGAAAATAACGAGGAATAAGCATAATCCAAATTCCAAAGTCAAGACTAAGAAAATAAATATTATATTACAAGAAAGAAACTCAAGCACAAAAAATGAATTTTGTTAGCATCTAATATCTTGAGATTCTACACCGTGTTGAGAGACTTGAGAGAGACGACTGAAGAATGCGTGAGATTTAGGGTTAAAAATAATTTTTTTTTAATTTTACTTTTGGTGGTTTGGGTCGGTTCGGTTCGCCGATTTTGGACTTAAAATCATTAACCAATCCGACTCAATATGATTTTGATAAATAAAAACCAAACTAAACCAATAGGTTGATTCAAACCAAATCGAACCGGCCCGAATCAGTTTGGTTTAATTGGTTTGGCGGTTTATCGATTTTTTTGCCCAGGCCTACACATTAGAATGAAATACACATTTAAATTAGTAAAATAATTTCACTTTTAATTGAAGCTACTCACCACTGTATAGCATTATTCTTAAAAGTTGAAAAAGACTTCCATTAATTTGCTTCGCCAAACACACCCTTAACATAATATCTCAAAATTCGGATCCCTACTCGCTTTTCATCCATTTCCTTCCTTCGCGATCAATAGGACACGACAGATAGCTTCACCTCACTTCCTACCTTTACATACATTTAATACAGAGCTTCAGATTTTTGTCTTTCCGATGATCTGAAACTTAAATAGGTAAATTTTAATCATTATTATACCTTCTTGTCATGAGTAATTTAATTTGATTTTTTAATCGCATAGGTGAATTACTCACGAAACTCTGCATCGGCTGATAATTCATTCTTAGTTTTGAATAATCATGTGTTCGGTTTTTAATTTAGAGCATTACTATAGTAATTGGACATTATGTTATTCCAAGCTTTTGAATTAATTAGCTTGCAGTTGCCGTCAGAACTCGGAAGGTGTCCATCATAATGTCAAATTTAGGGGATTAATTGGTAACAAATATTAGAGGTAGATTTATAGTACACAGCGAATGTTGATCCCATTATCAAAGTGGTAAACTTGGAAAATGATATAATTCTTATGACCCAAGGCGATAAGCCTCAGCACAGTAGTTAGGGACTTAGGCCATTATTTGGTAAGCCTAGACGTAGGGAAGATTGGGAAAACTTTCCTCCTAAGCAATGCTGGATGGAATTGAGCAAAGACGAATACTAAATTTACTTGTCTAAATGCTCAAAGTCAATTACCATCAGTTGTTGCCGGTTGCTAGTGAGTGAGGAAATCACAATTGGGCTTATGAAGTAGAGGCTAACCTCCAAGCTCCAGCTTACTTTGGAATCGAGCATACGAATTTTTCGATTATGAGAAGAGCATTTTAACTTATCTGTCGTGTATGCAAAGCAGGGATCCCTATACATGGTGAATAACCAAATTATCGTGACATACTGTAAATGAAAATAGTATTTAATGTGGTACACCTCGCGTCACACTAGCTAAACATAGGATAGTTTCCATATGAGTTGATTTTTTTTATAGTATGCACAGAGCTTCGGAGATGATATCAATGCAAATACAAACTTTACATGGCATGAGGATTTTATTTATTTATTTTTATTTAAATTTGGTGCAGCACGTTTGTAGATGATACAATCATGGTATACAAATAATGGATTACATATTGATCTACATGTCTTATATCAATTTATTATGCCATCTTTAATGATCTGACTTTGGTATGATGTCCTTCCAACGTGGATTCACGTAGAACATCACGCCACCATATGGCTTTTCGTTAGTGGGAGCACCACTGGTGCTTGCACCCTTGGTACTTGATTCACAAAGAATGAATCTTTTGCGTGTGAACAGAACACGTAGCCTAAGTGGAATTCAATATTCGACCAACCTATGATGGGAAGGACGTGTAGCGATTACCCCGAAGACTTTTGATTGCCTTCTCATTTTCCGTTCTATGCCCGATCCGCCTATTCATTCCTCAAAAGTTTGTAAAGCTTCCGTTCGAGTGGATTCTGAAAGGGGGGGTTGTTCCAATGCTACGCCTTAAACCACTCAGCCAGCTCTCCTACATAATGATTATGACCCAAAAACCGAGTATGTTGATATTATGGATTCATTCTCGTTCAGATGGTTAAAATTTGTTATCTTCTTTTGCATAAATCTCTACACATATTTGGTGCCTCTCCAAATAAAGGTATTCTTTGGAAAGTAGGATTCTCACTTTCACTCTATCTTCAGTTACTATCCTAGGTCAGCTTATACAAGTTGATTAGCTCCACACTAAATTTTTGCAATATATGCCTGCAGATTTATGAATGATAGATACCGATGCAGCTAATTGAGGTGAGCATCTAATTATTGCAGTGGTGGGATTGCTCTCTCTCTCTCTCTTCATGACTCTTTATATTTGCAGTCAACTGTATTGACATCTAGGCATAAATTAGCTTAGCATCTCGTCAGCATTAACGTAGAAATAAATGCATGATGCACGTACTTCCTTATAACTCATTGGTAGATACTGTGCTTTTGTTCTGTATTATTTTATTTCAAGATAGATGTAATTTATCTCTAGTTTACAATTTTTTTCTCACCACATTAGAGTTAGATAACATTGAGTTTTATGGATAGAAGTGAGTTTTATTCTTCATGAACAAAGTTCAAATGACTATTATGTATTCTAATGTAGGTTGTCATCTTACCGATTTATATTCACGAGATTAGTAAAGAGGAGCTTCATTGACAGGGTTTGAGCAGCAAGAATTGACATCCTAAATTTTGATCTGAGAATTCTCAGACATTCAGTTAAATGTTATTGTCACATAAGAGAATAGGTTGTTCGAGCACTCAAAGAGTTGTTTTGCTTGGCATCTGATCTATCCCCCAGATATCATCTCTTCTTTCTTGATTCTTGCAAAAGTTCATTGCACTATTTCAATGAGCGACTCAACTGAAGATATTAGTTCTTGGACAAAGTCTGACGTGACGAATTTTTCCACTAGTACAAATGCATCAAAAAGACGTTCAATCGCTTCTGGCTCTACATCTTTTGTGCGTCAACCTCTAAGACCAATAGTTTTGTCCAAAGACTGGAAGATTGTAAAGGGAAGTGCTGGTCAGGCGGCATCATTTCTAATTAAAACTCTTGCATTAGAGACCTTGCGAAGGTTCTCAAATGCGAGGTGTCCGTTCCTCTGGACTGGGCTGCAAGCTTTGCAAATTCTTTGCTATCCCCCATTTAAGTGGCTTCAGTGCTGGAATCCTTTTGGGTTCGTAATTAAAGGAATGCAGGTAGGTTCTTAACTGACAGAGGTGTGATGTGCATTCCATTGCTAAGCATTTGCATGCATATTATATGATATAGGTTGAAAACTTGCATTTTTCAATTTACAAATTAATTGAAGCCTCCCTCGAGCTCTAAGTTCTGCAGTGAAGGGAACAGGATTTTTCTGTTGCAAAAAAACTAGGAGCTATCATTCCTTGATCTTCTGTGCATGTTTGGTGGGTTATCTGTTTTCATAGTCATTTGAAGCTTTATTTATGGATGTTGATGTGATTCAAGAATACTACAAGTGTCAGGGGCCAAAATCTGACTTCTAATCCACGCACCATGAAGCAGCATGGCCAACTAACTTGAAATTCTTAAATGTTGTTATGTATTTTCTTATCAAGCTAATGTTAATATCATTATTACTTAGATTTTCTTGGAAACAGTGGATTACACGTGAAAATAAGTTGTTTTGTCAATATTGAAGAAGCATATGGACTACGTGGTTTCATTTTGATTCTCCTTCTTGGGTTTGCTTAAAATTGAGACCACGGTTGTTAAAGCCTGGATCTGGAATCGATGTATATCATTTAACCATGGAGGTTTTCATATGTTATGTCACGTGTTTATTAATTTTCTCCAGTTTGATTTTTGTTATAAAATTAAAATTTAACCAAAAGAGAAAGGAACAGTCTTAATGTGCCAGCGAGCGTGCGTGCGTGCGTGTGTATATCTCTTGCCAATTTATGCAAAAATGAAAGTTTTTATTGGAATTATAAAAACTGAATTTAAGAGATGATACTCTCTATTCATTATCAAACCGAAGGTTCTAAAATTAATAATGAACTGCATGCTTTGGTGTGTTAATACTTAATATACCTTTCAATGTATTTTCCTTAAGAGTTTGTGCCGGTATATTCACTTCTCTGGACTTTTCCTGTTGGTATTTATTTTTGTTGTAGATGTTATCTCGCCCGTTATTGGTGCTCTCTATTGGGACTGCTATCTCTAATCATTCAGATCGCAACAATTTTGTCCTAGATGGCATTGAAAATTCTCAAAACACCAATGATTTGCAAGCAGAACCTCAATTAGAATCCCCATCTGAAGAGAGTACTGACAGCATGAGGTATGCAAATTGGTTCTTATTCTCACTTAACATCCACCAGCATAGAGATTTGTGGACAATGTTTTTTATCAGTCTCAATGGAATGCTTGTGTTTATGGTATTTCTCTACCCCATGAAAAGAAATAAAATGTTATCTAAGAAAATGGAAAGATCATAGCAGACATCAAAGGAATTATTGTTGTCAAGTGCAGCTGTGCAATCTATTTGGAAGAGGGTGCTAAGCCATTTAGAGAAATAATTCGTAGGCTATGATGTTGTGAAGACAAGTAAGATGTTGGGGCCATTAAATAATTGGATTAAGGCATTAAAGATAAAATGCTTGCTTTACAATCAATGCATAGCCAAAGGCTCTGTAAACATGCCCTTTTTGTCTTCTGTCTTTTATGATGCAAATGTTCGAATGCCTGAATCTCATTGCAGTTATTCTCCATTGCTTGGAGGTGAAAGGTACTTGGGCCATTTTTTTCTTATGCTTTTGAGTGCAGAAAACATACCTGATAGCATGCAGATTTTTTATGATGTTTGCTATCAATTTATTATCATATAGGCATATCACAATTCTTCCTCACCTTCGTGGTATTAACTTTGTTTCAGTTTTTACTCTCTCTCTCTCTCTCTCATTTGTAAAAGTTACCCTAGACTCTGGAACTACTTTATCCTCTTGGTAAACATACAACTCTTCTCTTGTTTGCCATTGTGCAAGATGAAGGAATTTGCTTAAATTTGGATTCTGTCTGTGCTTGTAGCAGAGTTTTACTCAGATTGAATCTGATTTTATTGCTTATCCAAATTTAAGATATCTAAAATTATGTATAGTTTTGTTTCTATTAACTGTGTTGGATTCAATGCTTAGTATTTAGGCTTCTTTCTCTGGTTTTCTACATCTATTACTCGTTTTCACTGTACAGGACTGGTGATGAAAATCCTGAAAACGACTGGCTATGCCATGTTCATAAAGAGCTAGAAAATCAGGGAATTATTTTGCCAGAAAGGTAAATTTAGTACAGTGTTGTTCCTGATACTAGAATGTCTTTATAATATATTCTCTGTTGTATAATTGCAAAAAAGAAATTGAACTGTAGAAAAGCGATTACATGGAGCCATTTGTTGGGTTCTTTATCCATAATTCATATTTAGTGCTTGCTATTCATGTGTATAATATTCCAATGCTTCCATATTTTGAGTATTCTGCAACTTCTAATTTATCTTGGGTCTTTTTTGACTAAACCTAAGACTCCAATCAGGTCTTGGAGCAGCTGTTTTTTGGGTAAAGCAGTAAACAGCAGTATTTTTCTTCTAGGGATGGAATAGGATGGGGCTGTCTTTGCCTTGCGGGGGATTTTTGGGAGTCAGTGTGGGTGGGATTAAAATATTCTTGTTTACTTATTTATTTAATTTTTTAAATATTTTTTATTTTATAAATATGATTTAAATTGTAAAACATGAAATAAAATAGAAAAAATAAAAATATAATTGCTGGGGTAGGTTCACAGCAATGCACGCTGAGGCACGGTGGGTAATTTTGCTATCCCTATTTTCTTCTTTCAATTCTTATTTTCTATCTTCTGTTAATTACATCTGGTTTTTATCACCTACCCTACCTCTTAGTGTTTACACTATATTGTATTAGTATTACCTTATTTTTGATTTTATCTTGGGATGAATTTACACTAAAAATGATTATTCATTGTAGGCAGAAATAATTATGCTAATTAATATGTGTCAATATCATTATACATTTGTTTAATTATCTTTTGTTGATCCAAGATGTTTCTGTGCATCAAACCATCTCTTTTTGTTCATTTTATCATTTCTTGGGTAATTAGAATTTTTTTCCAATAATTGACTCCAAGGGAATCTGCTCGATGTTCGAATATCTCTTCTCATGGTAACTTGATAAATCATCCACTAAACATTGAATATCCTTGTTTTCCTTCTTGTAATGGAACATGACATAGCAGCGTTCTGCAGAATTAACAAAGCTGATCTCCAGAGATTTTATATTGCTGCAAATGGTGATTTATCGAGTTTAATATCATCACTAAAAAAAACAATACGTTGGAGAGAGACCTACAGAATTCTCTCCGGAGGAGAACTTGAGATGTGGTCAAATATGGTCTTCTGGCATGGATTTGATGTGAACCATCGTCCGTGCCTTTTCATCCGTCTTGGCATGGCTTCCACCAGCTTGTCATCTCATGACAGACCACGCTTTGTTCAGGCAGTGGGTATGCTCTTTTGGTTCCCTCTCCGATTTTTTCTTTATTTTTCTTCTTGATATGTACCCATGGTTCTAAGTTATTACACAGACCTGTCCAATTGCCCCTATTTACACTTTGCAACTGTATTCTAATCTCAAATTGGAATCCGAAATACATTGCCCCTGTTTGGGCTCCATTAAAATTAGATTTTGGGGGATATTGTGTTTTGGAATAGTGATTTTTCTGGAGAATGTGTTGTTAAAAAATAAGAAAGTTTTGGGTTTACATGTAACATTATTTTATGGAGGAATGTGTGGTTGAAAATGAGTCTTGAAAAAATGGATCCCAAATTTATGTAGTTTCTGTATCCATCGAGTATACTTAATCCATTATTTATGTGTTGATTAGCAATTTCTTAGATGGCTCTAGAGACTGCTAGTAAGGCAGAGGGTACTTTTATTATTCTTAGGTTCTTCTATTTTTTTGTTTTGGTTTTTTTCTTGGGGCTGTGGACGTAAAGGAATGACTGATGTATTATTTATCACGTCAAATCCTGAAAAGTTTAGGATTACAGAGGACTTATATTATTATTTTTTATTGCATGTCATAAGAAGTTCATGATATGCAGGACAGCATGAGGTTCTATGGATCTGTTGGCAGTTGGTAGGTAGATGAATCAGATCATAATATAAGAGAAGTCTCATAGCTTGGTTGCGAAAAAACATTACAATGTTGGGAATTAGACGCAATTAGTTTTTCAAGAAAATTTGATGCCTTTGCCATCTAGATATGTTCATGAATGGCTTTGTAACATTTTTATCGATTTTTTATTCTTGCAGTTGTCCATTGAGAAAAAAGTAATTAAAAAAAAATAAAATTAGCAATTATTTGTGCTTACTTTTAGCAATGGCTTGAAATTCTTATAAGACAATTTTATTAATGAGTTTTAATTAGAGATTTTATTACAAAATTACATCATATCTTACACGTATCTTTGATTGAAGACATGCTCAAAGCATACTCATGAAACAAAAAATTTATGAATGTTACTATTGAAGTATCTCAGGTGGAGCATGGGGCGCTGCATTTGGTGGATGGAAAAAATCCTCAAATTACTGTTTTATTGGATTGTCACGGTTCGTCGCCTCTGAGATTTCCTATGAAAATGCTAAGATACTGCTGTAATCTTTTGCAAGATAACTTCCCAAATCTTCTTGGCTGTTTGTTTATTATACGGCTTCCTCCGGTTGTTCGTGTACTTGCTCAAACATTTATTCAAGTAAGCTTCAGGGTGACATTTTTATTTTCATAAAATATGACAATATCAAAAAGTGCTCTCTTTCTCCGGATAACTCAATTGTTGTGTGAAAACTGCTCCATTCATCCTCAACTTTTCATTGTTGTTGCATAATCAGTCCCCAACGACGGAAACCATTCTAGTCTTTGTAAAATTGTCACGTGGCTCATAAGTATCCCAAAATTTGTTTCCCATCTGGGGCTGGTGCTAAAAAATTTGAACTTTGAGGCGAGTCATGTTTCCGTGAGGGGCAAGTGACAATTTAACAAAGATTTGAACGCCTTTCACTTCTGGGGACCAATTGTGCTAAATTTGGGATCAATTTTCTCCTCTTTAAGGTCAGGGTCTGACTTGCATCTGGATAGTAGGTTGGGAACCAATAGTGCAGTTTTGTCTTTATTTCATTTCGTGAAAATGTGATGTCTCCTTTCTTCAGGTTCTCAGACCTGCCACAAAGGAAAAACTGAGAATTGTAGGAGTGACGTACCTGAAGGCTCTTTCCGAGAGTTTACAGACGGTCCCTTCGTACCTTGGAGGACAATGCACATGCACAAGATGTGCTAACCCTAGAATGGAGATAGTACAACAATCTTTCGATGTTGAGCCGAACACAGCAGAGTCTGCTGCTGATACTAGTAGTACAGAGGATTTACCATCATTGCCTCCAAGCTATCCAGATGATATGTTGGTTGATGGTAATGACTGCATGCAGGTAGTGAGGACTGCTATCATTGGCATTCTCATATTTTGGGTTTTAATAACCTTTCTGGGAGGAATATATGATCCCATAACCCTTCCTGAGGTAAGATAAGAATGCTTCTTGACTCCTCGTCTTTCCAGGATTTTATTTAGTGTTTTTCCCCCCTCAACACAGCCTTGGTACTTGTCAAAGTGGTGTTTATATGCATAATATCAGTGTGAGTTATTGTGATTTGTTGTAATTGAATACTGCAGTAAGTAATCTAAATTATTTTGAATCTTTTTTATTTAAATGTAATTCATATCACTTTGAAGTAGAAGATTCGTATTGTATGAAGAAAAATGATGTAGGTGAATGCTAAAAAATTACGATATTTGCAGTCCTATTTTCTTGGTTTCCAGTTTGTCATTTTTCGGGTGGAGTAATTTTAGGTTTCATCTTGAAATGTCACACTTTATTAATTTTGTCTTAGGTAAATTCAATAGGGGTTTTCAACCTTTCCTAAGTGTGACCCCCCATATCCCAAACCTTTTAACATTGTTCTTACGATTTCCCAACTTAATTGAAATGTCTACTAAATAGAAGGTAAAGGATCATGTGATAGGCATATCGTAAATGTTTAAATTTGAGCCACACATACATTGTTTTGGCACTAAGATAAAAAATGACTCTTCCTCAATCTCCTCTCTTCTGTAGTTATCTGAATTATAAGATTATGAGGGTTTTTCAGTATCGAGAAGTTCTGCTGGCGACATTCCATAGATTCACCTACATAAGTCACAGCTGAACTTGTAAAAATAAAATCTTGGATACCACTTGTAAATAATTCAAGGAGCATGACAAGGATAGAAACAACTAAAGGTACTAATGAAACAAGAACTACTACTACTGATTCAACCGTTATGATATTTCGGAAAAAGTTGGCAACTAAGTGATAAGGACCTAGTGAAATCTTCTAAGATGTTAATGGGTAAAAGGACCGAAGATGGTTCGATATATAACCGAAACAAACTAATCCTTTTTTGGTAAGTCCCACATAGAAATATGTCATTGAGGTGATTAAAGCCAAAGTAACAATAGTATTTATATCATTTGTGGGTGCAACTAACTCTCCATGAGGTAATTGTGTGATTTTTCACGTAAAGTTCCTGAACAATTAGAAACAAATATAATAGAAACATAGTTCCAATAAAAGTAACCTGAGGACCATATTCTTCTTCAAGGACATATTCGAAGAAATTTTAACCCTCAGTGGAATGATTCGTGGATTTCGAACAAACATAGTAGTTGAAACTAATACAAAACGTAACAAGTAGTGGGTCATGGACTTCGAAACACCCCATTTGCCAATATAAATGTTGGTATACTACTGGATGTGTATCATATAACCCTTAATTGTGTGTTGATAACATGATAGTTCTGGTAAAAAAAAAGAAATTTAAACAAAATAATTTTGATTCAACCATCTCTTTGCCTACTTGGGTGGGATATTTGAAAGACCAACTAATATTTGGAATACTAAATAATCACTTGAATCGTTTTTATCTCAGAAAGAATTAAATTTTCAAAGTTCATTATTTATCTAATTATTAATTGACGATTTATTTAGCTTAGAACGACTCTTGTTTAGAAGGTATTGTTCAAAGATCATCAATTCCTAATGAAAGATCAAAGATTTATTAAGCTAGAACGGCCCTCGTTTGGAATGTATTGTTCATAGATCATCAATTCCTAATGAAATTGATGTAACAATAGCTTGGCGGAAATCTGAAGTCTTTATTTGATTCAAGATGTGGGATGTATATATCATTCCAAAGTAATCTATTAATCTACTAAAAAATCGTTTCATGGAAGTTACTATCACTTTATTGTAAAATACTAGATTGACCTGTATTACCATAAGTACCTTCATATTCTTTGATTCGACAATGAGTTTGAGTCAATGATTGAAAAATTTTAATTCTTGGAGACATTTCAAAGCTAAGGACTTTGTTGAACTGGAGAAACTTGAATTCGTGCCGTTGTTATTGAATTACTTACTTAGCTATCATATGAACAAGCCTAAGAAGAACCTGTATGAAGGGGCGTACACAAAGGACGGCTTGGCGGTCACGTGACCCACAACTTTTGGGGAATTTTTCTTTTTTACCACCATTAAATTTTATTAACTTTTCCATGTTTTTGTTTCAATTTTTGAAGTCATTACAGGATATCAAATGAAGTCGAAATATTCCATTCTTAATACCATTTCGAAGTGTTCACGACCTAATTTTCTACATCATTAATGGCGTGCAAAATGGCTAACCATATTTTTGCTTAACAAATTACTCAATATAATTATACATCATTTTATTAGAAAATTTTACATGGGGTTATGACATCAAAAAAACTCTGAAATTTTACATCCAAAAAATCATACTTCAAGTAAATTCAAAATATCTGCATCTGCTACTACCTGTATGGCTTGTTCGATTGCTTAATAAAGAGAAATATGACAAGTATGTATTTATTTTTTATTTTTTTTACAATTAGATAGTGTCCATAAATATCATAATAAGTACCTAAAGTTTATAGTGAACTTCAATGAAACTCCCTTGAAGAAATAACACGATGATTTAATCACCATCGGGATCTATCTAAATTTATTTTTTTCGTTGATAAGCTCCAATTGCATCATAGGAATTAGAAAAAAGAGTTCTTTCCTATACATATATCATTATTATTGTTACTTTTGTGATATTGATAGTTTCTGAAAATTCACAGATTATACCTATTTATACAAATTCCTTGACGATTTATGCTTTTTAAAACACAATGTCCATTAAGCATATCTTGAGTTGGTATGTAAGGCGCGATCCCCTATAGCTAGAGCATAAAAATTCAAATGAGAAAACATAAGTAAATAGGCGCCTGCTTGAGCTTCCAAATAAAGGTACATAATCCCTTACAAAATCTGCATTGATTTCCTTTCCAACTAATGGATGTAAAAAAATAGCACCCCTCTTCACTAAAATAGGTTGAAAGGCTTGTATGCCTCATGCATGCAGAGTGGGTGCTTAACTTAGCAATACAAGATGCTCTTCCACAACTCAAGTACTTTCCATACTACCAGTTGTTTTTCCAACCCTTATGTTCAAAGCAAGTTGATGTCTAATTAGATCATGAATTACAAATGTTTAGAAAAGTTCTATTGTTATTTCACGCAGAAATTCACATCAGTATAATGAAAGTAAAAGACTCACAGTAATAGCTGAATGACCTAAATAATCAATCTGTTTTCCTAAAAGAGTCCCATAAAATCTTCCCTATTTGCTAAATTACGTCTCAAAATGACTTGTAAACTTTATTATGACCATCCCTCATTGGTTGTTCAGGGATTTCATTATCAAGAAACAAAAAGTGTATCCACGACTTCTTGTACTAATTTTTCCTCACAAATTACTAATTCTATTGGTGTGGATCTACTTGTTCTTAATAGATCGGCAAGAATATAGTTCTAATAAGTAGCTCTTCTATATCGTAATATCCAAGCTCATTAGTTTACCCCATCTATATGAATGATGGGTTTCAAATCAAAAGAAATAATTGATAATAAGCACAAAACCATCCATTTGAGTTACCCATAAGTCATTTATCAGAGTGGACCTTTGACCATCTAGTCGATATTCGAATGGGACACCTTGCGCACAATGTTAAATGGTTGGAGATTACCACAAACTAAAGGTTGTGAACATGAATGCCGCATTTAGGAAATGTTGGAGACCCCTACAAGAATTTACCCTCATTTAAACAACGTGAAATTTGTTTGAGCTTTAAACAGAGTAATTTGTCACGATGAATCTGTATTGGGGCTGCCAAGAAGGGCGACTGGTCCTCGATTGCGATTCATTAGCTGCCACGTGTTGAATACAATGGTCTGAATCAGAATCCACCATTGTCATGGGTAGAACCGTAGAAAAGTTGTATGACATAAAGAACATTTAAGGATTTTAGTCAAAAACATATATATAATTTATAACTTGTGACCTTTGGGAGCCTGAACAGATTCATTACATCTTTTGCTGTAATTTTTTTTTTTTTTTTTTTTTTTTTAAGGAAGATTTGTTTATTTATTTTGGTTATATATCTTAGTTGGATCCACCCAAACACATCAAATTTGATTGGACAACTCGGTGTGCTTCAAAGTGCTATGTCCTAACTTCTTATATCACCATTTCTAGTAATGAAATGCTGATACAATATATACTTTTTAGTGTTCCATTCATACTATGTACAATTTGTGGAATATGACATTCGCCAGAACAAAATATTGGAGAGGATTATTCCAATTTCGTTTGCTGTTTTGAAAATTGGATGGACTTTTTTCATACTCTGTATAAAACATTTTAATTAAGAATCGGGTTAAAATCTCATCAATTGGCTGGTTCAATCGATTATCATGTATTTAATACATTGTTATGAATATTGTTGATATTTTGGAATAATGGTGCGATTGTTGAGTTTGTCGGCATGACCATTACAAGTTTATGAGGAAAGCCACTGGCCCTATGTGTAAAACCTTGTCGTAGGAGTCTTTCTCAAATGAGAATGAAGGTGATTACATTAATGCTTCAGACGATCTGGCTTATTCTACCATTATCCTTCTTGTAGTGACAAATCTTGTATGTGTTCTTAAGAAAAGAAATTTGTCCATTTTTCGGGGTCTCAAAGGACGTGGAAACATATAAGAACTCTGGAGTGGAAATGGAAAAGAGATGTAACTCCAGTTCTTTCAGAATCACTAGTCAATCCTATTTTCGATAGGGGCAGTTGACAATTTAATCTGATTTTGACCATTATTTTCATATCCGTAATAGTGCGAAAAGAAGGCCCGGCTCCAAATTGTTGCGTCGAATAGGTTAGAATTATTTTCATGCACCTAAATCCCACTTGTGCATTATTACTTTTAATCCTTAATGGACATTGCTTTCCTTTATTAAACATCATTTATCATTCTTTTTACTGTGTTTTCTAATCCTTAATAAACACTGTTTTTTCCTTATCCATAAAATTTCAACTCAAGTGCCATTATCTCAAAATCTCAAATTTTCTTTTAATGTCCTGTGCATGTAATGAGTAATTTTATGACCTCAAATTCAAGCCTATATGTCCTTTGAACCATTCATATCGAGTAAGTTTGGTAAAGTATTTTTGTAGATAAAAAGTTGTAGAATTTTACAGAATGTGCGAATAAAAAGTGAATAAACGACATTTTTCTAATGACACAAGTTTTATTCACTTTCAATGAACGACATATTTCGTAAGACGACTCAACAAAATAGATAGTAAAGTTAATAAATTCTATTATATATCTCTCATCGTTTATAATATTCAAATACAACTTACAAAACACTCTCCCTCGAGACTCGACCAGAATTAATTAAGAACCAAGATAATGGGATAATATAATATCTATTATTTACTTTAAAAAGTCTCGTGTTAGACAATGAGACAATTTGATGTACAACTTTACGCATGGGATCCCACCATACAAGGTCGGAGAAGAGCTGCGGCCAATTTCCCAGGAAATTTTTTCTATTTCAGCTGACATAAAGTGGGTAGATGGTGGATTTGCCTCTCTCTCTCTCTCTCTCCCCACCAAAGAAGTCCACGAGTACGCTTTATGAAATGCTTACATAGGCAATAAGCGCACTGATAAGCCATCCTACGAGACTCAGATGCAAAAAAAAGGAAACCTTTGCTTTAACGAGCATTGATCAATATTATATATACTAAAGAATTTTCGCCACGTCCAAACTTGACCCTTTAGTCTCATCAATGAACATAATCTGACGCAATGGGCTAATTGTTTCACCTTACTTAAACCCCCCCATTCTACCTCTCCCAAAATGTACCCTACCCTCCCGATCGAGTTTCTCTCGTTAAGCTCCAACGAGTAATCAATCTTGTTGCATACAAAAATGGCCTCAAGAAATGAATCCGACCGCAGTCGAGCTGTGTGGCGATCATGCTTGGCCGCAGCGTTGAAGACTGCATTAGCCTGCACTATAGTTGGTTGCGTCACCCTATATGCTCCCGAGGCCATCAATCGCGAAATAGCGTTCCCCGCGTTTTCGTACGTGACAGTTATCCTTATCGTGACCGACGCCACATTAGGTGACACGTTACGTGGATGTTGGCTCGCCTTCTATGCTTCATTCCAAGGCGTTTTTCCGGCTATCCTCAGCCTGTGGTTGATTGGACCGTCAAGACTCACCACAAGCACCACCGCGACCATGGTGGCGGTGAGTGCATTCTTGGTGGTGCTGCCGGAAAACACCCACTTGATATCTAAGCGAATAGCACTTGGCCAGATAGTCATTGTCTATGTAATAGGCTTTATCAATGGCATGCACACTGAACCCATTATGCATCCTATCCGTGTGGCTGCAAGCACAGCCCTTGGAGTGGTTGCTTGTGTTTTGGCTCTTTTGTTCCCCTATCCAAGTTTAGCATGTCGTGAGGTAACAATATTGGACATTTCCTAGTAAAATTAGCTGCTAAAATCATATCTATTTTCAAAATAAGTTAAAAGAAGATATCGTATAGAAAAACATGCAGATTAGTATTATTCTACATGGATATCGTCTTTGATAGTGTGTCGTGTCCAGTTCAACTCATCGGACATGTCTCAAAAGATTCATAACCTGCTAATTTGAAACAGATGAGAACTTTCTAGCAATTTTTGAGACTTTTTTATTCTTAAATCCTAGACCTGTATGAAGTGAAATAATAAACATCGACAATGTTGAATGATTATATGGAGGATTAAATATTTATGTTTTTCTGTTTCAGGTGACAGAGAATTGCAAGCTTTTTGCTGAGAATGCATCTGAAAGGTTAAAGCTCTTTGTGAAGGCATTTTTGGCTGAAGATAACAAATTGAGACAGGCATTAATCTCTCAAGAAAAGTCCTTGTCTGTCTCAGGAACCAAGCTTCTCCAAAGCATCAAGTCGAAGCAAGTAAGTCTATACACGGGCATGTTTAATTGGTACACAATATTGAACATGACTGAATAATAAAATGAAAAAGACTAGAATATTATCTTATTCTTTCTTAATATTGTCCAGTACTCTCTAACCTTTATTAGTTCATTACCTTACCAAAAATGATATTATTCATTCCATTTCTATTTATTAAGAAGTGAATTGAGTTTTAACACTTCGTCTGAAAATGTCAATGAACAGGAAAGCATGCAGTGGGAGAGGTTTCTAGTCATGTTCTTCAAATCGTATTGTACAAATCCCGGAGAAAGGCTGCAAGATCTTGAAAGAATATTGAGAGGAATGGAGATTTCTCTAACCAATTGCACTCAAATTCCAGTAAGAATAGCAGATCCAGAGCTGGAAAATGATCCAACAAATAGTCTAGAAAGACATATTTCTAATCAAATAAAGAGAATGCCCCCTGTAATGACAATTATCCCAGAATCACAAACAGAAAATGATATGAAATTCCTCCAAAAACTTCATACCATTATCCCAGTGACAGATAAAGATTTGCCCTTTTTGTTCTTCTTGTTCTGTTTAAAACTTCTCGAAGGCAAATCAGCAGCTACTTCCCCAAATGTTTCTGCCAAACAAGGATCAAATGACTCAGAAAAACAGAAAAAATGGTACTTTGGTAATAATTGCAGTATTCCTATTCGAATAAACAAGACGAGGCTAATGCCAGCTTTCAAATCCTCACTCTCATTAGGCTTAGCCGTTCTTCTTGGTTTGATGTATAGCAAGGAAAATGGTTTCTGGGCCGGCCTCCCAGTTGCCATAAGCCTTGCATCAGGAAGAGAAGCTACATTTAAACTCGCGAATGCCAAAGCTCAGGGGACAGTTATTGGAACTGTATATGGTGTAATATGCTGTTTTATTTTCGGAAAGTACATAAAACTCAGGTTCCTGTCCCTTCTTCCCTGGTTCATTTTCAGCAAATTTTTATGCAAGAGCAAAATGTATGGACAGGCTGGTGGAATTTCGGCAGTTATAGGTGCAGTACTGATTTTGGGTAGGGAGAATTTTGGTCCTCCTAGTGAATTTGCTATAGCCAGAATAGTCGAAACCTTCATTGGTTTATCTTGTTCCATTGTGGTAGATATACTACTTCAACCTACAAGAGCTGCTACTATGGCTAAAGTTCAGCTTTCTACGGTTCTTGGGACGCTGCACAAATGTGTTGGAATAATAAGTCTTAGCACGTCAACTATTTCCAACTTCGAAGAAGGCCAAAAGAAGCTTAAGTTTCAAGTAAATGAGCTAGGAAAAGTCATTGGGGAAGCTGCGGCAGAGCCTAATTTCTGGTTCTTGCCTTTTCATAGTGCTTGCTATGGTAAACTCCTCGACTCATTGTCAAAAATGGTAGACTTCTTGCTTTACGGGGCTCAAGCCATCAAATTGCTAGAACTAGAATCGAGGAGAATTGATAGTAAGCAATGGAAAGAGACTGTTTCTAAGCTAGATGGTGATCTCAAGCTTTTCAAAGAAACTGCCATCTCTGCAATAAAATGTCTTGAGGAAATCAGTATGATCAAATCGCTGGCAGCACTCGACAAGGAGTTTGAAACGAGAAAAGGCTCTCCTGATCTCGAACTTGGGAAAAGAATACCAATCGATTCATATGTGGTCCAGTTTTCTTCATCAAATGAAGCTGATTGGATGGTGAAAAATGTAAATTCTTTTCTTCGCCATTCAGACGAACCTCTTAGCCATATTAACACAGGGAAAGACGAGGAAGATCTCAAGAACCAAGTGATTTTGAGCTTGAGTGCACTGGCTTTTTGTATGAATAATATAGCGAGAGAGACCAAAGAGATAGAGAAGGTAATCAAAGAAGTTGTACAGTGGGAGAATCCCTCAAGCCAAGTAAATTTGTACGACATTTTATGTAAAATTCATGCTACAACAAATACTGTAACAATTTGAGATCAAAGTAAAGGATGCAAATATTCTTTGAAGATGTGTATGTGACTTATGGATTGCCACCTGACGATTTACCAAAAATTTGAACGGTTATCATCGTTTGGGGTTGGTTGTGCAACTACAACTCTTGAATGGAGACGTACAGCAATCTTTCAATGTTGCGCCCTACACATAAAGTCTGTTGTTTATAGTAGGAGTACACAAGAATTACTGTTGTGTGAAATCGCAAGTGTATGATATCTAAACAAGTAATAAAGTAATGAGCGTAATGTCTCAACAAAGACTGCTTCATTAATTACCAAAATTGGTTAATCCTATATTTATTTGAAAAATCGCATGTTTGAGTAATAAAATTTATGAAAATGACAAATCAAGAATTTAGAACACTAGATCATCGATTTCACCACTTTAATCCAATCAATTCTTTTTTAACGTGTTACCATAGTCAATTACTTGTTCACTCCCATAACTTATTTATAGTAAAACCAAAACTACTTTAACAGACGAGCTAATTATTTTACTGTCAAATTTTACAATGCCTCATTTTGCGTAAAATTAAAAAGTAATAAAAATATTACTTTTAGTCGATCAAAATGAAATATTAAGTTCAACAACACATTTAAATTATTTATTTATTAATTATATATTTTATCATACCACCAACTTCCTTGACCTTTCGACATTGAGCAAGCGTCTGCCTCATATATGATCTTACACTTTGCGGAGACATAATATCATTCTTTTATAAAGTCATTACTAATAATTTTTTATTAATGCTCCAAAAAAAGCGTTTGTGGCCTCTTTTCGGACCGTACCCAAATATTGCAAATAATAAAGCGACTTTGATTGGCGCGTGAAGATAAAGGAAAGAGAAGTTATTGTAGTGGAAGAGTGGCAAAAGGAGGAAACAGTAGCATTTCACTTTGTAAATCAAGACTATACTACTGTTCCTAATCATATAGCCCAATTTGAGGAAAACCCTATTTTCTATTTTGATTGGGATGGTGAATATGTGATGGGATCTGATGGAATAGTAAAGATGATGAAGATGGAGGCGTTGGCGAAGGGATTCAGATTCCGGCCGACGGATGAGGAGCTCATAAATCATTACCTAAGGCTCAAGATCAACGGCTGTCATTCCGAAGTAAAGGTTATACCCGAAGTTGATGTCTGTAAATGGGGAGCCCTGGGATCTTCCTGGTATTTGTTTCTGTATTTATGTATATATATCTGTGTATTTCTATATTAGTGTCAATAGATATGTGTTTGTGGAGAACATGTGCTTAATGATTATTCGATTCTTAGATATTTGCCCTAGAAGCACGTAGAGGGAAATAAAAAATTAATATTCATCTTGTGTGGCATTTATACTCTTGTTCTCAGCACAAAATCTTAAAATTCTTGGGGTAAAGGAACTATGAATTTAGAATTTGTTCTTGGGAATTTTCCCTTATGTGCAATTGTTTAAGATTTTTTTTCCTTTCTTTATAACAACACGGCCATGTCAATTTGTCTTAAAAATGTTTCTTTGCAAGGTAAGGATAACTCAAGTTTCATAATCTGTTAGAGTAGAGTGGATGGGAGAGTAAGCTTGCTGAAATGCTTATTTAAGAGTTTCTTGAAAGCCATGATCATCTGACAATAAATTGAATATGTTCCTGCAAGCAAGAGGTGGAGTTGCCAATCTATCCAAAAAAAAAAAAAAAAAGGAAAAAAAGAGAGAATACTTATGAGACTTAAAGGGTACCTGCCGACCCTAACAAAAGTGACGGAAAAGAAGAGAGAGATTACAAAGAGATCCCACATGGTACAATGTTACTTTGCCCAAACAAGTGAAGACCAATCTAATTGGATCTTTGAAGTGACCAGAAGATGCTCCTGCACATTTTTATCATGGCTAGATGGCCTCTGCTTCACATCTGGTTCTAAACTAAATGCATATAAAAACGAACAGTTGATTTGAATTCTAAACTAATGGAACAAATGTGTTTTGCCAATTATATTTCAAATTAGTCCCTTTTACAAAGTGGAAGATAGTGGAAAATGAGGATCAATGTAGACTACCTCTGATAATTATGGACGAGGGTTAGTTGAGCACTTGAGCTGAGTTGATTTCTTTTGCGAAGTTGTATATTGTATTTTGCATTAAAGAATCTTGAAATCAAGCTACATACATTTTATTTTTTTTATAAATTTGTTACTTGCGAGAAATTGAAAAATTGAATCAATTGGTGATGCGTTCTTTTCTGTGCAGCACTGTCAGTGATAAAATCTGATGACCGTGAATGGTTCTTCTTCTGCCCTCGCGATAGAAAATATCCAAATGGGCATCGTTCTAACAGGGCCACAGAAGCTGGTTATTGGAAGGCCACTGGCAAGGATCGTACTATAAAAGCTCGCAAATCATCCTCTTCTGGTTGTTCTAATACCCATTTCATTGGCATGAAAAAGACTCTGGTTTTCTACAGGGGTAGGGCTCCCAAGGGTGAACGTACAAGTTGGATAATGCATGAGTATCGTGCTACTGAACCAGATCTTGATGGCACCAGTCCTGGCCAGGTCAATAGCTCTCTCTCTCTCTCTCTCTCTCTCTCTCTCTCTCTCTCTCTCTCTCTCTCTCTCTCTCTCTCTCTCTCTCTCTCTCTCTCTCCTATTGATGATTGTGATCCTTTGAAGGTCTGTCTTCGAGCAGTCCATTTTTATACCACTTTTTCAAATTGCAGTTACCTGATGAGGTTCATAGTTTGATTGTATTATAGTCATTAATTTATGAAAATAAGGGGCAGAAAGACTGCCATGCAATGTCCATAATATATAAACTTTTATGCAGAAAGAGCTGAGAAATCATGTTTGATCACGTTTGAAAGAGTAAAATGTGCATTATCATGCACTGAGCCGGAAAAGATCCATATACAAATAAAAAAGCTGATTGTGATTTTTGAAGAGTCTTTCCCTAAAGGCTTAAATCTCTTGGCAGATTAATTACTGGGCTTAAACCACTATTTATGTTTTCAGATACTTCGGCATCTTGTTCCCGTGCTATGCACCAATACTTGATTGCCTCCAACACCTCCCTGCAACCTCCAAAAAGAATGTACTTGTTGATGACTTATTCCTAATCACCCTTACTTGCACGTCTTTCCCTTCTCTTCTTTGATCCGTCTTAGGACCGCATGGCAGCCTCGACCCAAGCGGAAGAATAAAAAGGGTGTGTGTGGTTGTGTTTGTAACTTTGGTTAATCAATTAAAATTTGATGATTCCAGTATTATGTGTGCGCTATCTGGTTTCTTATCCTGTATGTGTAGTCTTGGTATTTAGCTCTTTATCACATACTGCAGGGAGACTATGTCCTATGCCGCTTGTTCCACAAGCCAGATGAGAAGCCAGACAGTTCTAAATATGATGAAGCTGAACCAACCGGATTGTCTCCTTCCACAAACAAATCCTCTCCTGATGAGACATCATCAGAAGTTTTTCAAGAACCTTCAGTGCTAGATATGCCAATATGCAAGGAGTCTGGGGATGAAAAGGGTTGGTTGACCTACGAGTCAGAAAACATGACTTCTAACATTCTTACACCGGTTGAAGCGTATAGATCTGATGGAGTATTTCACTCGGCAGAAGAAGCATCTCCTGAGGTGAGAGTTTTATCAATTTAAACTTTGTTGGCAAGTCTCTCTTATTTTGTCCAACTTTATTATTAAAGAAAGTTAACCTCCAGAGCCATTGTCTCATGTTGTATTACTTCAGGTATATGCACCACTAAGAGCAAATTCAACGTGCCATGATCCCACAAACAATCAAATTGATCATAAGGTTGTATTGCCATTGTCATCGCACAATTACACCGATATGGGGGCTCGCATAGGTTCTCCATTTGCTGATGACTTTGGCAATGATCACAATGGATTTCATTTTCAAGATGGCTCATCTGAACAGGATGTGTCCCTGTCTGAGCTGTTGGAAGTCCTTCAGAAACGTGACAACTCTTATGAAGAGCCAACTAATTACGAGCACTCGGTCATGGCTAGTGAATGCTTTGTGCCAGAATACACTAACGAGCTGAGTGAAAAGTCATCTGCAAACTGTAAGCTGGGTGACTATAAACTCTACAGTGGGACAGATACTGAAATGGTTCAAGAACAGGTTAGGAAGCATGTGATCTGATGTGTTTTAGAAGCTGCATTTTTGGAATTGTGTCGTCCAAAAGCATATTTTATGTTTTAGCTTGAGCATCTCTCAAGTCCACAGCATTGTGTCCGGAATTTCTATTTAAGATCTATTAGTTGGGGTTATGTGTTTAAGTATACAATTAATCATCGAGTAGTTAGTTGCATTTCTCTTCTCAAATCCATCCAATCATGGTGTTGTTCCAGAATATACTGTCTATTTTTCTCTTATTAATATCATGGACTTCCTGCAGGAGCAAACATCTTCAAGATTCTTTCATGCTCTGTCATCTGATGGTTCTTTTTCAAATTATACTGCTGAAAATGATGCTTCATCTGCCAATATTGTTATGGATTCAAATTGCAACCCACAAGACTCGTTCTATCAGGTAAATCCAATCAAAGATGGCAGAAATCCTGTTGGTGGAACTGAGATCAAGATTCAGTCGCGCCAGCCTAGAAGTCGACAAATTCCGGGAACGGCTCAGGGAACTGCCTCTAGGAGAATTCGTCTTCGTCTGTTGACGGAACCTGGACCAGATTCTATATGTACTGACAAGTCTTTAAATGCTAGCAGCACAGAAGAACAAGAGTCAGCAATTATGGAGGTGAGGTCCATTTGCTGATCTGGAAAAGTGTAGACTAGTTTATTTATTTGTGATACTCAGCATGCATGATGACTGTTATATAGGCACAATGCTTCATAGATGAATTGCCATGGCCACTGTTCATAAATTTTATTTAGAAAATGACATGCTTTTTCCTGTTCTTACTATTGCTTTGTTGTTGAATGCAGGTTGGCAAAGATATTGACAGAACTTCCAAGTTACCTGAGCCAAAGGGAAGAATTCTCAATAAGAACACGAATACCGCTCAAACAAGTAATCCAAGACTTCAGTTAACAAAACAGGGTAGTGAAAATGGCAGTGCAAAGACAGGGTCGTTTATGTTATTGTTTGCTCCTAGGGTCGCACGTTATTTGACTCGATATGCTGTCTGCTCATATCTAATTATAATCCTGTCCATAGTTTTCCTTGGGGTATGGAAATGTCCGAGTTTGCGATCTGTGCATGGTTAGTGTCTAATCTAGTCTCTTGTTATTGAGGTCGTAGCACTTTGCAGTGTAAATCCTATGTAGGAAAATTTCATGTATAATAAACTAAACTAGTTGCAAGTTCTGTACTTCAGATTTCCTTAAAGCTTGTTGGATGGATTTACATTTGTATAAACTATTATTGTTGTCAAATTTTCAGCTTATATGTTTGGTAAAGCATCAAGTAGATTATAAGCACTGGGTCTTTCGGAATGTATGAATAAAAGTTGTGGATGTGCAAGTAGAAAAATGTTTGACCAATTTATGAGCATGAAAAAGAACTGCCAAACATGAGAAAATGATGTTTTTTTAATATTTTTCTGGTTGTATAAGTAGGATATGTGTATATATTCTTCTAGCATTTTAGACATAATTATGCAATTTCATCCAGCTGAAAATACTGGCCGCTTTGAAAAGTCTATTACAAAATTAATATTATGGAATTTCCTATCATGTGAGCTTGTATCAATGTAACTAGCTTCTTTATATCACCTTTACTTTAAAAGAGTGAATGCAACATTACTATTCATTTTTGTCACGCTCGTGTTCACACACTGTACAACAATATCTCGTTGACTTAGTTGGTAGCATTGATACGCCCAATACATTTATTCTATATTATATTCTTTTGATTTTGATATTTGTCTACGGACTCACTGTCTTTCTTCATCTCCCTCCAGTGAATGCAAATTACTATTTTGTAAGTATTTTCTGTATAAATAGATTCTCTACTGCCTTTTCATTCATTTGGCACCCTCTTTAAAAGAGTGAATGCAACATTACTATTCATTTTTGTCACGCCCGTGTTTACACACTGTTCAACGGTATCTCGTTGACTTAGTTGGTAGCATTGATACACGTCCAATACATTTACTCTGTATTATATTCTTTTGATTTTGATATTTGTCTACAGTAAACTCACTGTCTTTCTTCCTCTCGCCCCAGTGAATGCAAATTATTATTTTGTAAATATCTTCTGTATAAATAGATTTTCTACTGCCTTTTCATTCATTTGACACCTTGCTCTTCTCTTCAAAAAACATCCAAAATCTTGCAACAAATTCGGAGATTCTTTTGCGTATAATTGTTCGACTGCAAAATCTACGGATTCACGCGGGAAAGATAAAATTTGCAGTTGTTCGAACACTTGTTGGTTAGCTTTTTTTTTTAATTCGAATATCTATGAAACACCAGTGATTCGCCATCTTTTTCTTGTTTGTTTTGACGATATAAAGCATGCATATTTAGATATCAGTGATTCACTATATTTTTCTTGTTTGTTTTGTTGATAAATCATATTTAATTATTACGAAGACGAAAAAAAAAAAAAACATCTTCAACCAAACATAAGGTGAAAAGAGCATAATATTTGATTTATGTTTTTAGTATTATTTCATTTTTCATTTATTGTTATATTGAGTTGCACTGTGTATGATTGTTCTGTTCGTTTACATCTATACCATTAACTCGATTGTACATAAATGAAGACGTTGAGATACCAATATGGTGATTTGGATATTGTGAATATTATTTAATTTTAAATTTGTTAAAAATTATGTAGTGATTATTAATTAAAAACATAAAACAAATAAATTACTATTTTTAGCTTCAACAACATCCTGCAATTACTCATGTTTTCATTTCCATTAATCTTTAGAATATAAACAATTTCAACTATCACTCAATGACTCTCATATAGCTAACTTTCGTATAGTTATTAATCTATTTTATTTACTTCATAAGTTATTTAAATTTTTATTCTAATTAACAATAAATTCATATCAACTTTCAAAAAATAATAGTAAACTATATTGAAATGAAATTGTTTTTTATTTTTATTTTCATGGTCTCTCAAAATTTGGTACTCTCATCTTAAGGTAATGTTAGCTTCATTAATGTCTCTCCGTGTCACGAAGAGACACCGAGATGTCCATGTCTCCCCGTGTAGACACAGATCGTGTGTCTCTCCATGACATGGAAAGTTTTATTATTTATTTATTGAATGTAACTAATTTTTTCCGACTACATCAGCATATCAAAAAGTTTATCAGTGCACACTGTTCATCATCAATGCCTCCACAAATCTTAGAAAAATTCCTTAATTTTCTAACATAACCCAATTCATAAATATCATCATCTAAAATCAATCCCCATATCGTATCCCTCAATGAGACTAAATAGGCAGTTTGTTTCATTATTATCCCCCAAATTTTCCAACTTGCAAAACTCAAAATAATTAAACAAAATCTTCATTCTATAGACTTCACCTTATAATCCAGTGAAAAATATTTACTCCATTTCCGTATCAAATCTCAATATTGAATCATTGTATTTTCCTTTATCATTTTGCCAAGTAACCCTTCCTCAATTTATCATTTAATTATTTTGCAGTTTAGATATTGCAAAGAATAAAGGATTTCTCTGGGAGAATTTCAAAATCGGAATTTCATTTACCTTATAAGGTGATTATCTTTCATTTTATAAATTCATTTTCTAAAATTTTGTATTTCAAAACTGAAACATTGTTTATTTTAATTATATTCAAGTAAAATTTTGTATTAGGAGAATATTTATTTGCAAGTAAAAAAGGAGAATGTTTGTTTGATGATGAATAATCTAATCTAAAAATGGAAAAATTAGTTTCTTAATCTTAAACTAGAAATTAAAATCGAAACATTGTTTGCAATTTTTTTAATCATATTCAAGTAAAATTTTGTATCATGAGAATGTTTGTTTGATGATAAATAATCTAATCTAAAAATAAAAATAAAAAATAGTATTTTAATCTTAAGTTAGAAATGAAAACCGAAACATTGTTTGTGGTGTTTTTTTAATCATATTCAAGTAAAATTTTGTATCATGAGAATGTTTGTTTGATGATAAATAATCTAATCTAAAAATAAAAATAAAAAATAGTATTTTAATCTTAAGTTAGAAATGAAAATCGAAACATTGTTTGTGGTGTTTTTTTAATCATATTCAAGTAAAATTTTGTATTAGGCGAATGTTTGTTTGATGATAAATAATCTAATATAAAAATGGAAAAAATTAGTTTCGAAGGTAAAAATAAATAAATAAAAATTAAGAGGAGCACTAAAGTTCTCCGTGATACGGAGCACTAGAGTGCTCCATATCATGCAGCTAAGAGTTGTTTGATATGTGCTCCCTAAGCACTTGAAATGTTCTGCTCCATATCAAGTGCTCCCGTGTGGAGCACTTGAAATTTAAATTATTCTTTTTTTTTCTCATTTCTTGCAGCTAAGTCCTTGTGGTAATTGCACGTTCAGTCCTTCAACTTTCGTCTAATACTTTTTAGTTTTCATAATTTAAATTCTCTTTCAATTTCATCCTTAAAAAAAATTGTAACCCTAGATCCTTAAACTTTTGACACTTGTACACTTCGGTACCCAAAATCATCTTTTTGTGAAATTTTGGTCTTTTCTTTCTTTCTTTATCCATTTTCTTCTCCAATTTGAAATTTTGGCTTTGGATCACCTAGTGGTGGCAATTGAGCCGAGTAGCTCGTGGGCTCGTGAGCTCGGCTCGTCTAAAACGAGCTACGAGCCGCTCGGGCTCGTAAAAAATGAGCCCGAGCCTGAGCCGAGCTGCTCGACGAGCAGCTTGTGGGCTCGATTTGACGCTCGTCAAATTTTTAAATTTTTTTTTTTTTTATAAATGTGTCATATATTTTTAAAAAAAAAAAAAAAAAA
Organism: Osmanthus fragrans; assembly: GCA_019395295.1. Classification (NCBI taxonomy): domain Eukaryota; kingdom Viridiplantae; phylum Streptophyta; class Magnoliopsida; order Lamiales; family Oleaceae; genus Osmanthus; species Osmanthus fragrans. The sequence continues at coordinate 113,500 of JAEDXY010000042.1, read as the reverse complement.
AAAAGACGAGCTCGTGGGCCGAGCCGAGCTCGCCTTTTTTTTCACGAGCCGAGCTCGTAGGACGACGAACCGAGCCGGCTCGACTCGGCCCATTGCCATCACTAGGATCACCTACAAAATATAAATTATGAGTGACAACTTCATCTTGCTTTTCTTCGTCTTAATTTTGCTCGTTTCCTTCAGTTTTTTCATAGTTAATAGTTTCTTTTTATTTTTCCAGTTGCAACTTCTGTTAGGTGTGAAAAGCATTCGAAAAATTGTCATCAATCAAGTAATCCAGGTATGTTGATTTTATAGTTTTTCCTTTTAGGTTTATATTTTTTTGCAGTGTAGGTTTGTGTTTAAATCGCTATTTTTCATATTGTGATTCCTTATGATTTGAGATTCAAATTAATTGCATAATTGAGCTATGTCAATTTTATAGTTGTTTTAGTTTAAGTTTTTAAATAATTTCTTGAGCTCTTCCATCATAGTGAATTACTAGGGAGTTTCACGCCATTTAGATTTGTGTACACTCTGTGTCACGGAGAGACATTGACTCTGTGCGCGCACAGAAAGTTTTTTTTTTTTTTTTTAAATAACGGACCTAAATCACGTTTTGGTGATGTTTCTCTTTTCAAGAGCAGATCCTAGACTATGGATTGAAATTTAGATTATAGTCATTACTGTGAGATCCTATGATTATCAAGAAATCCATGATTTCTGTGACAATGTCATTTTTACAAGTTAGAATTTTATTCTTAGCACTTCCACAAATTTATCAGAGTGACAAAGCCAAGTGACATCAAGTCCATAGGCCAAACTTGGCTTTGTGTGCTCTGGGATGTCTCATTCCATGATTTGTTACTTTAGCATCTTACTTTTATTGTGTGATTATTTATTTTCTCAACCCAGAAAAACTAGTAATGTGCATGTCAGTGCACTTATCACAATTATAATTTATAAATCATTCTGCTGTTGAACCTTGGCATGGATGCTCTTGCTTATGAATGCAGCATGTCCGTGAACTAGCATGTGGTAATTTTTACACGTTATTTTCCCATTCAAGATATAATTCACGATAATTTAACATATTTAACCCACTAATATTACCTTGAAAATGATGCACTGGCAGAATCTAGTATTATCAAAATAAAGAAAAATGTGTACGAGCAACAAGTTGTGAATGTATGTAGTATACCAAGAATTTTATGACGTTGACTTGTATCAAATTTGTCCATCCATCAATTTTCAGCTCCCCATATGCACCATATCCAGCTCCTCTATCGACAGTAGAAAATGTTATGAATGACACTTTTCATGAAACATTTAACGACCAAATGATACACCACCCGGACAACCTATTAGAACTCGTTCCTGAACAGAAAAGCATTTTCATGCCTTTGCAATGCTTCAATATCAAGTGTACATGTCACTAAAGCAGATCATATTTGGTTCATTTTTCAGGCATAAGAATCATAACACGATATAAGAAACGTCCACAAGCAAAAATTGCGCATAAAACAATTAGTTCTACACTGTTTCATGAGATAATTGAGGCAGTAAAAACAGTTCTGTAAGTAGGAAGTACAAGTATTGCACAACTTGAAATTATGAGAAATATGTTGCTACTTCCCCAAAACAAAAATTGACAAATGCGAGCAATTATGTGATTAAGCACACAGGTCATCAAAGAAACATAAATTTGCCCTCTTTTGATTCAAAGACAGTATGTTCTGGCCTGAAAGAGAGTGGCAGATGAAAATGACAAGATTCGGATCTAAAATTATGCTGCGACTAAATCGGGGGTTTCTGCCTCAACAGATAACAATGCAGTGTGTACTTTATCCATCCAATTGTCCAGTCGGTCACGCAATGATTTGATTTGAGGAATCCCCAAAACTCTTGGTTGAACCCAGGAAACATAAACTGTTCCCTCAACTTGATCAATAATTCCCTCAATCAGATGCACCTGCAATAAAATTAAACAAACAATTACCACCCTCCGGAAAGGTTCTGGACATTAGTAATTTTCAGTAACTATATATTATCGGCAAAGAACTTTATAACCCAACTTAAACAGCAAATGACTTGCATTATCCTAGGATTTTTTGCCAAAAGAAGAAAAGAAAAAGACTTAATACACCAAGTATATCCATAAATCCAAAGACTTCGGGACAATAAAAAAACCAAAGTGGATTGAAATCATCTTCAAAGTCTTCTTTTGTGCAAACACATGTTTTTAATGCTCAATGTTTCCATTAGAGGGAAAAAAATAGGAGTGTTTAATTATTTAAGCACAGGTCAAACCAAAATTCATATGGGTATATATCATGCCTATATCATAAAGTGGAAGTTCAACCTCAAGCATACTAGTAGAACCTTAATATGTTTAGCTTGAAAACAGTAGTAGCAAAAACTTAAGATTTAGTAGCTTAAAATGTGTCAACCACGTTGAGGCAAAGAGCAAAAAATTAGGTACCGTAAAGACATTCTAATTGAAGGAGTGTAAACACATGTTTAATGCTAGTAGTCTAATGCAAAGTAGAAGACACGTTCTTAATCAAATTATAGCTTAAAGAAAAGTCATAGTTGCAGGAACTTTAAAATTGATTTCATAATTAGCCCTTGTTTGATCCCCATTTCTCAAACTCATTTTTCCTTAAACTCATTTTCAACCACACATTCTCATTTCTCCATATAATAATTTTACACGTAAACCCAAAACTTTTCTTTACTTTTTAACCACACATACTCTAAAAGAAAACACTATTACAGAGCCTATTCTCAATAAAAATGGGGCTCAAAAAACCCGTAGTAATTCTTGAATCTCCTGTCTTATTAGGTTTATTAAGTCTATTATTATTACAAGAGTCTATCTGCATTTGTTCCAAAACATCTTATTGCCCGAGAACCCCATTTTACATTCACATGAATACAGGAAAACTTAATTCTAGTAAACCAGCTAAACAGTTAATATACATGCAGATTCACTTAGGCTGTGTTTGATACAACTAATTTGCCATGGAACTAGGAAAATATTTTCCTAGTTCCTACTTTTGGCTGTTTGATTAGCCAAATTTGCCCTGAAAAATATTTGCCACCAATTTCTAATGTACAATCCCTTGAAGCACAAAAGCAGGAAAATATTTTCTTATGATTTTGGTGGGAAATTATTTTCCACCTTGTTGGGTGTTTTTTTTTTTTTTACTTTTTGGCAATGGAAACATATTCTAAATTCAATGGTAAAAAAATTTATCCATTTAATTGACAATTTGCATGAAAAACATAGCCAAACAAACATAAAAATTTTATGAAAATATTTTTTTAATTTTGTTTTTACTTTTTGACAATCCAAACAAATTTTAATACAGATTGTAAAAAAATTATCCCAAAAAGTAACCATTTGCATGAAAAACAAAGCCAAACGGATTAGATGGAAAATTATACCAATCAAACACCATTAATACAATTCCCTCTAAAACAAATTCTAGGCAAATCACTTCCCTGCCAAATATTTTATTTGCCATTCATTTTCCATCTTTCTATCAAACACACCCTTAGATTTAATGAAATAGCGCGTCAGACTAGTTTTTCTAATAATTAGCATCTTCCTCGAGTTAAGTTGTGAGGTGGGAACGATGAACACATCAAATGAATATTTAAGCCTTCTTGCTCAAAATCTCAAAAGGACATAATCACATAAGCATCAATAACCCATGCAATCAAGATAAGATAGCATTTTTCTGGTCAAGCATGTCAACAAGGAAGCCACAGAAGTAATAAATAATATACATAACGCACTTACTGAAAGGCTCTTCATAAGAAGATACTCCACGTCTTCCACGGTAAGTTTTGTCCGTTCAGCTATGAAACATAACGGAATAGTTCTATCTTCTGATGGTCGACTGCAGGTAAATGTGTTGTCAGAATTTAGATAAGGGAGCACATTACGAACAAAGTAATTACCTCGCTCAGAACAGTAATATAATATTTCTCCCGACGCACCTAAAAATAGTCTCCATCAAGCAAAGAATGTTAATTTTCTCCAGAAGGTTTTTCTCATTCTGCACTAATGCTGGTTGGGAACTCACAGCAGCCCCATGAACCCGGCATAATTCTTGATAACGAACCAAGTCGCCAGAGTTGAATGCTTCCAAAATATAGTATAGCCATTCCACCTTAGTCCCTATGAGACTTTTTACCTGTAGACGCCAAAACAATCAGAATCCATACTAGTAAATAATCCAATCAAGGCATTTTCAAAAAGAGAATGATGTAATGATCAAATTTTCATATCCAAGCTGGTCTCATCCACTACACAAAAATGTAATCAAAACTCAAAAGTGCTGCCATGTGGTTGGAAACACTTTCAGATTAACTTTTAAGTCATAGAAGCCCATCCAAAAAATTTATAGTTGTTTATTGAGCAACCATGAAATGGGGCTATGATGCACGAACTCGGGTACGGGTACGTATCTAAATGTTAGATCTTTTATTTTCTAAAATGTAGGATATGGGGACATAGCTAAAAAGAGTCCAAATTTCGGATACGGCTACATGGATACGTCTTTCAAGCTTCAATTTTTTTACTAACTCAAAATGTCATTTTGAATAAACCAAAATCAATTGTCACAACGAAGAAAATGAGTATTGAATAAGAGGTTAAAACGGATAAAATATATAATTTAAGGGCTTCTATGACTTTTTAATTATGGAAAGTTAATTACTAAATTTTATATAAAATAGAAAATTAGGAATTTGATTGCAATTTGGACTTAGTGGAACACTTTATGAAACTCATTTTCATTTTATACAAACGAAACCCTAAACCACCGATATGGAGAGGGAAAGAAGGAACAAAAAGAAAAGGGAAAGAAAGAAGAAAGAAGAAGAAGATGGGAAAACCTAGTGTCGTCGCCCTTTTCCATCCTTTCGAAGGCGACGACAGTAGGTTTATAGAGAGCAGCCGGGAAAGAAAAGGAAAAGAAAAAAAAAAAAAAAAAGAGAAGAAAAAAAGAAGCAAAAACTGTAAAGTGTCCAATTGAAGCTTGGAGAATCCCACACATATCCCATACCCGTATTGTGGCGTATCCGACACAGTACTTTGACCATTTCACAGAGTCAGAGCATAAAAAAAATGGGGTCTCTCCAGAGTTTGCTGGGGCTAGCCTTAAAAAATGATGCCTTGCAAATTTTGTAACACTGTTGAAAACTTCCTATGAAAATCTGCAGTTCCTTTCTTCATCATGAGCTAGTTTGAGTCATATAACCAAACATTATTCATTTCATGTATTATGCAATTCATGTGAAGTCCATTTTAAAAAGTGCAATAGAGGAAGTCCATCTTTGATATTGATTTTCATTTCAACTCAGAAGAACTTTAAATTTATTCAAGATTAGAATAAACCACAGAAAGAAAATAAATGAATGATGTAAATGGGAGACATGACGGCTGACCATATAGCACATAAACATATTTTCAACACGCCTTTAAAAGGAATTATTATGCAAACATATTTCCTGTCTCATCCTATTTAATTATAACTCCCAACATCAAATGTTATTTACAGCACCCAGCCTATTGCATCTCATTTTCCTATCTATAAGATGAACATTGGCAAACAATGAGCCATGATCTCATTTACCTATGCTTCTTTCCTTATATACTCACTTCATTCACAATTGAATACGCACATTTGACTTTCACAGGCAATCGCAAAACTTTTACGAATAGTTCATTATTAGCTTATATAATTTCCAGGAATAATTGTAAATCTTATTTTTGAATAAAATAAAAAATATTAAATAAAATGCAGCTCGGGAAAACCACTGAAGAACATATAGGTGAACATTAAATTATGGACTAACGGGGTGTTCACTTTATGTTTATCTACTAGCAGGCATCCCATCATACCAAGAATTATAATTTGATTAAGGACAGAGGATAAACCAAGATTAGCAGTTTCAAGTATTACTAGGTATTCATCGAAAAACTTATACACAGTCAATTAATAGACAAATTTTAACTATAATCTATGCTTGTCCGCTCAGTCTGCAGACAAAAAATAGATTAAAGCTATGTTAAAAATAGTAATTGCCCTTGTAAGTGCCACAAACTAAAATAATGCCTGGAACTTAATTAATCGATTATATGTATCATTATCCTTACAAACATATACAATATAACCAAAATTATGACAAAAGCACGTAAAGAGACATTTTCAGGACCCTTAATCTATGCTTGTCTATGGAAAGCTTGACCCAAATATCAAGGTCCAAAACACATGCCGACACTTGTGGTTAAAAGCAACATGATATACAAACAATTTTCCTATCCTTTCACTACACAATCACATAGCTTGTGAATGGGTGTCTTTCACGAGATATTTCATACACAAAACAATCAAAATATTGAGTTCCATTCCACTAGAATGCCTGATGACGTCTTTTAAAATCTAGCCATCATTGGTGGCAACATTAGCATGTGTTACATAACACTTCAAATGCACCTCGACTACCCATAGTCTATATCTTGCGTGGGGCTTGCACTTATTAGACATTGTTTTCCGTAAGTTTAATATTTCTCTTGAAAGCAAGTTATATTTGTTTATATGATGTATGGTGTCTCAGTAATGAAAAGTGCATTTACAGCAAAAGAAATTGATAGATAGTGTAAGTTGATCCTTCCAATTGAACAATTACCATCTTTCGTTAAAAGCGAATCACTCAACAACTTCTAACATTTCTACCGTTTTAACCTAAAAGGAAGAAAAAGAAAAGACCTTTGAAGGAAATGTTTTTTCCTTCACCATTTAGCAAAAAGGAAATGACAGCTCCCCTTATTCCCTCACTTAACTCTTTACTCTAGTCATCCATTTAGTAGATAAATGGAAAGTGCTAAAAGCTATTACCTACTACTGCTGTTACAATCCATTCAACTCGACTTAACCAATGCCAGCAAATGGCAAGTGATATTGATGTTAAACTTCACACTGTAAAGCAATGCAAAAAAGTCCAATTTTCAGCGTCTATAATGAAAGAAATGAAAACATATACACATACACATACGCATATACACACCACAAGCATACATCACCATAACCTTCATGAAATTAACGCGATTAAATTTTGAATCTTAGATTAGTAAGTAAGAAAAGTAAAAGGAAGAAGAGAACATGTTGCAGACATATAACTTACAATTGGATGAGCAAGGAGTTCTCCAAAGTTGTAAATGTTTTCCCCCAACAATGCTGATAGGGACAAATCAAATGCCAAATCCTGGAAACAACAAAAACATAGTTAGCTTAACATGTGAAGATAGAATTGCCAATATCATATTCATCAAAAAAGAATTTTGCAAAAGAGACATTAGGTTGAACATCCACTGATATAAAGCATTTACATGGCTTGTATATTATTATGATAGCACCATATAAAATACATAATTATTAACTCTTAACACGAATTGCAAATTTCTAAATGACTAAATTATACCATGCAGTTCATTGTCAACTATACAGATTTGAATTTACAATGATGACAAACCTTTTTACAAAAGTCACCATGAAATTATACCATGCAGTTCATTGTCAACTATATAGATTGGAATTTACAATGATTACAAACCTTTTTACAAAAGTCACCATGAAATTGACCATGTAAGAGTCAAAGCTATTGCCATAATATAAAATGAAAAAGCAATAATCCAGGATAATTATATGAATAACACTGAAATACCTTGAGACATTATGCAATATTTTTTTTCTGTCATTAAATAAATGATGCAAGGTTTTGAGGAAAAAACAAGATACTAACAATAGAAAGTCCAGATAAGTAGGAAGAAGGTCATCACAGGTGAAATAGAAAAATACAGCATACCAAAATAAAGAATGTTCAATAGAACCACTTGAACCTTAGATGAATAACAATAGTCAATAGAAATTTCATGCAAGAACTCTCTGAGAAGACACATAGTTTAAGGTAGAAAATGATCCATCTCACCAAGGCTGGCTCTGAACAGAAAGAAATACATGCCCAATGCACAAAACCAAAAGATCCTCTATTAAACAGTCACTGACTTTCTGACACTACATCACTATTTATTTCAGCTAGGCGCCCAATAGTTATGTAAGGACATAGCTCCCTCTACAGGTGATTTCTTTCTGAACAATAATTGCATGTGTAATCCCTAAATCTAACAAAAGTTAAGCACCTACTTCTTATGATGAGAAAAAGAACCATCTGATATAATTTGTTGTCAATATCCATATATCAAGCTCTCAAACAAGCAATCTTCATTTTTATTACATGAGAAGCACTAATGATAGTAAGCTTCTCCTTAAATGAATGAATAAGACATTTATTACCATACCAGCTTAAATGATTCTGACAGAGAGTCCACGGAAGTGTAAGCTAAATAAAGAAGAGCGCTTTTATAGAACTCCGCAAATTCTTGACGAGATTTATGAAGTTGAGATGAAACCCAATAGTAGCTGGCATACACAGATGGGTCAATGTCAGTCATACTATCAAGTGTACTCTTCCCATCCTCTAAGAGTTTCTTGCACTCTTTATGATCTCCTTGCTCAAGCTTAAAAGTAGCAATCTGCATCTTTATATAAAGAATAGGCTCCTCTATGCGCATCTCTTTTGTATTACGAAGCTTTTCAATCACTCCTTCAAGATAATTTATGGCGGCCTCTTTCTCCGAATACTGCCGGGAAACTATGACAGCAAAATGAGCAAGCTTGAGGAGATTGATCTTTGTCTCAAACTCGGTTATGAAATTGTGGTACAGCTGTATTAGAGCATCACCAGCCTGAAATCAGAAGTAATGAACATGTTAACTGCAAATTAAAAATGAAACATAAGAATAGAAATAATGAGACCAAAGGAAAATGCAACATGTTGTACGGCATTCATGCTTTTATAAACAAAAGTACAAAAGAAAATCAATAAAACCTTCAGAAACTTAGGAATACAGGACAAGAGATAAATCGTCTGCAACGACATTAGCAGCTAGAATTTAAGTAAAAAGATATATGATCACAAGAAGTCTCGTCTCACTCTAAACAGTGACACGGAGCATAGCCCCCATCCTAAAAATGGACTTCTCAGCTTTCCACATGAATTTACAGGACATTACTTAAATGATAGTTTATGTAGTGTGAATCAACTGAACTTAACTAGCTTGGGTAACAAAGTTTTACACTGTCAAAACTTAAAACCACAAATTCCAAGGCCCCACAATCAAAACCCAAATAAGCGCCTACAGCAAATGGTGTCACGTTCTAGAAGGAACAGCAAGCCTCTTCTTGTTTGGCTAAAAATCAGATTTAGTTGGTTTTGATAAGATTTTATGAAATGTAAGATTGAAAAATTGTGGGTCCCATAAAATGTGGGGTTGAAAATGAGTTTGTGGAAAAACGAGTTTTAAAAATTTGTAGCCAAACAGGGACTTATGTGACGTGAACTCCAGATATATTTTGATGAACCACAAAGGTAATTTCAAAATAAGCATATGGACATTGTTTATAAAGTACGGATGCATTTTGCCTCCATGACAAGAGGTGTAAGCCTAAAATAGACAAATAAAATTATTCAAAACCTTACCAAAATTGAAAATAATACTCATAATAAACCGTACACTATCTAAAACATTAAGTGTATGATGCAATTCTAAACTCAAAATGGATCAATCAATAGAATAGCAAAAAGTAAGTTTGTCTGAAAATATATATTAAAAAAACAGTTAATCAAAAACAATGCTTCAACTTCAACAAAAAAACAGAGACAATTACGAGAAAAGTATAAAAGAAAGAAAACAGATAAGTTCCACGTCTTAGGCCCTGTGCCAATAATCATGAGCCAAAAAATTGAAACTTCATTTCGGAGATGGCTTAATTCATTAATGGGAGGCTAGGGCATGCTTCCTTCTTTCTTCTCCAACTTTTTTCCCCTATTGTTTTTAGCGTTTACAATTGGGTTGTGTTTGAAATAAGTCAAATGAAACCCTAAAGCATTCTGGGCTACAAAAAACAGCCCAAAAAGCTTAGATTAGAGTAAAAGTTCGAAATGGAAAGACAAACTAGTGCAAACATCAGTCGACTCAAGGCTTATGCAATGAGGCATGCATCTCAGTAAGTAGCAAGTACAAGGCATAAATATGGATAAATGGTACTCAAAGCACAAGCTCTGAGGGGTTGATTGAAGGTCGGGTCAGCACTGCTCAAGGTACAAGGGGCTTTTTTTAAAACCAATACATGTGAATCGTCTAAATGAATATGTTTCTAAAGACCAATCAAATATGTATGTAATGTCACTTATAGTTCATTAGAACTAACTGTTATAATCATAACTCCATAAGTAATGTTATACTCATACCTCGATAAGCAAATTTCCAAATCTTGCATTAACGTCTATCATTACATGAGTATTTTACCTTTCAAAGAAATTAATAACAAGATGAACTCAACTATCATTATTATGATACTAAGCATGGCCAAGGGATTATATCATCACCATTACTCATACACAACAAACATTTTTTTTCTGTAAATGATTTTCCAAAGGCCTGTATAATGGAATAATATTATTTTTTGTACTAGGGCATTCATAAACTGAAATGGAAATTAATATGTCGGAAGATTTCTTAAATCAATAAAAAATATATATTTGCAGTAGGAAATAAAGACAGGCAGAAATGGGATTCTTATGATGTCGGCGAATGACAACACACCATCTTCTCATTCGACCATACAGCACTACGAACAAACCCCTGATGGCGAATACCCGCAAAGAAGAATCAGGTCAAAAAAAAAAAAAAAATCCATGAATTATGTTAAATATCAACTCAAGACAAAAACAGCCAGCTTGTCATTAGCTTTGTTATATCTTGACCAGAGACAAATCCAACAACCAAATGTCGCAAAACAAAATGCCGTTAATTTTGTTTAAATCTTGAATCAAGAAGAAACAAACAGCCAAACTCCGCATAACAAAATTCCATGAATTCTGTCAATTTTTGAATCAACGCAAAACAAACATTCAAACTTTGCACATCCAAATGCGGCCATTTTTGTTAAATCTTGACACAAGGCAAAACAAAAATCCGAATTTTGCATTGCAAAACCCATGGATTTTGTTGAATTTCTCCATTATTTTCTCGTAGACTTCTAGTCTTGAAAATTTTATCCAACAGCTGGTTCGCATATAACATCAGGGAAAAAGAAGGGAAAATTCCCGTTTTTCTATGAAATAATTCAAATTTCACCGTCTTTCAACATAAGAAAATCATCGCATACGACCCAACAATAAATAAAAAACGCCAAAACCCTAACTTTCAAACAATACCCAATTCCCCAAATCCATAGAATGATCAAGTACCCTCTGACCGGAAACAAAACCTAAAAACAAAAAAAACAAAAAAACATGGCAAGTAATCCAAATACAAAAGAATCAATCAACAATCAAATCCATAAAACGCGCATTTCAGTTCACATCTAGGTTTGGGAATTGGGACCTGAAAGACAGCTAGGGCGACGAACTGTTCGAGCTTGAGGGTGAGCTGGTGCCAGAGTTTGCGCTGGTATAGATCTGCAAGCGTGTTGTACCACTCAGAAAGCTCCGGGTGAGTATTCCGCAGGGTGTCCAGATACTGCAGAGCCGCCATCGCTCCTTCTACTACGATTTTGTGCTCTGAATCCGATGTATGCTACAAAGAGGTATGGAGGACTACCTACTGGAGTGTAGAGAGAGAAAAGGGAAAAGATTTAAGGGGGAGGTGGATTTATATAAGCGGGTGAAGGCCAGCTGCCTTTCTTTTCGCGAAAGAAAGGAAGGCTACGCACGTTACTTACATTTAACCTTTGGTTTGGTCCATTATTTCAAATTATAATAGGTGAAATAATATATTTTTTTAAAAATGAATGATTAAAAAAAAATTAATTTTTTTTCTAAAATTTATGTATAATATTATTTTACAAAAGATTGTGTAATTGAAAATAAGAGTGAAAAAAATGAAATTTAGCCTCTAATTTTCATTTTTTCCAAAATTCATTTTTCTTCTTTTCAGTCACACGTTCTTCAATAAAATAATATTATACGCAAATTCAAAAAAAATCCTTAATTTTTAATCATACATTCTCCATTAATCAATTCTTCAAAATGTATTATTTCCCCTAAAATAAAAATCAAACGAGTCACTAATTTAATGGAGGCCAAACAAGAACTATATTAGCATTCACCATTTTCATCTTAACCATCCCAGAATGAACTAATGGTTCAATTCCGATCGAATTAAAACTGGACTGAAATAACGAGAAAAAGAAAAGAAAAGAGAAAAACATTGTTATACCTAAATCATATCAGAACGAACAATTAGGGTTACTTTTCGGGTATGAATTCCCATGTAATATAAGCGTTTGGGGATGGATACACATCATTTCATCTGATCTTTAAGAAGTATGATATCATATTTGATGGTTGGCATGGTGATTGATGATATATTTTGCTTCTACGAAGATTTTCCCAACTATTGAAATAATAAATGAGAAATGAACGACGACGACGACGCCGTTGTGTGGTAGTGTGGTTTTTCAAGCTCGGATAAACAAAGTTGTCTTGCCCTACCTATTAGGAATGTGAAGGCAATCGAATAGTTCTAATTCAATTATCGATTCTAGCAAGAAGCTTGAATTTTAATTCAGTTCCAAAACAAAGGAAATCGTAATTTTTCAGTTAAATGGGGTTAATCGTGTCAATTATCATACACTAATGATCATTGGAGTTATTTTTTAAAAATAATTATCACTTTAAGTTTCTAAAATTACACTAATGATCACTTCAATAAAAAAAATAAAAAAAAACATTAAATACCACATGTTACCATTAAGTGCTAACATCACGCTAAAACAATGAAATTGTAGAATTAGAATTGCATGTTTGATTCCCATTTTGGAGGAAAAAATGCATTTTGAATAGTTGATTGATGGAGAATATGTGATTAAAAATTAAAAAAAAAATTTGGATTTGCGTGTAATAGTATTATATTGAAGAATGTGTGGTTGAAAAGAAGAAAGATAAAAATGAATTTTGGGGAAAATGAGAATTAAACGAGACTGAATGTCAAAAATAAATAAGTTATTATTTATTTGTATATACTATGATTAACAAATTCTTGTTTGTTAATAAAAAGTTTATTACTTTGTAATTTGATTGAACGCCACAAAAATAAAATCAATTTGTTCACTTGATTTATCTTATCAAAAATCGATTTGTACAATTTGAGTAGTAAAGTCCTGTGCTATGAATATATAAATAGGTGAAGAGTACATTTAAAGAGCTACCATGGAAGTAATAGTCCCATGAAGAAGCTAGAGCAAGGCCTAATTGAAAATGTTGCGAATTATCCATTATGTCATAAAGATCCTTATGCCATCGTCCCAATAGTACCCTCGGAGGAATATGTGTATCTAAAATTTCTTTGATATTGTGTCCAATCTCGAAATTTGTCGAAGGAAATTATCTACTCCATCCGACTAGTTCCGGGTTCGAATCCCAGGCAATCCACTGTTATATTGAAATTTTACGCGAGCTTTACTTGGAGAAATAGAAGGAACATGTATCCCACGTGTAAAATCTAATAAAAACCTTCGATCGTTCTTATCCTTGTCACATTCTTCAGATTATATATAAGTGGTATTCAAGCTCTTATTTTTACAACTTTAGCCGTGACTTATATAGGTGAATTTATGGAGGGCCATCACTTGATAGTGACATACATAAAAATCCATGAAAGATAAGCTAATGATTCATTCCCCAAATGTTCGCTTTTATAGCAGTGGCTAGGTCACTCGACTATGGAAGAAGTTAGTAGTTATCAATTCTTCTAACACGTTTCATCCTTCCCATATTCAAAGAGGTAGCTGTAAATTTCTATCAGATAGTGCTCCGACGAATGTCTAGCACAAAGTTAAAATAAAAGAAATTCTTTTAATGACACTATGTCTATTGTCTTTTTTTTTTTATAAAAGAAAATTATTTAATAGTGAGACAAAAAATTTGTGACTGTAAAATTTGGTTTTAATTTACTTTTGTAATATCAAAATTAGTCAAATATTAGGGTAGACCACCAATATATTAATAAGACGAATAAAAATCTTCATACTAAAAATGCAAACAAAAATGTGAACCCTATATCCTAATGATAAGTTTATTTTTGCACACTTATTTAATATTTAAATATGTTTATTATTGATGAAAATAGCGAATCTCAACTCACAATTGGATAATTTTGGCTTTAGTAGGTAATAACCCCCAAAAGGAAAGAGAACAAGGCAAAAGGAAGTGAATTGGACCAAAAAGTGTACAAATTTGTGAAGTCGAGGACCAAAGTACACAAATTATAAAGTTGAATGACCTTGGACTGCAATTTTTGAAGGGCTTGATTGAAATGGATTCGAAATTTGAGGACCAAATTGTACAATATGAAAGCTGAATGATCTTGAGTACAAAATTGAAAGAGGACTTGTGTGCAAAAAATTAAAATTAAAATCAAGGCCCTGTTTGATTCCCATTTTCTCAAAATTCATTTTTCTCTCTCTTCTTTTCAACCACACATTCTTTAATAAAATAATATTACACGTAAATCCAAAAATTTTCTTTAATTTTCAACCACACATTCTCCATCAATCAACTATTCAAAATGCATTTTCTTCCCAAAAATGGGAATCAAACGGGGCTTTAAAACAGGAAGCATTGGTAGAGAAGCGGCGCCTTTAAGCTCGAGGTCCATTTTGGCTAGCTTTTTAAACTTCGGGGGTTTGGAATGCAATTTTTGGGAAAGGGTTTTAAAACTTAAAAACTTAATCTCTATCGATAGACCTGCTAAAGTCTCGAACCATAGTGTACTTAGTACTAGTCTGAGCTTGAGAATCTTTTGGTTCAATAGATTCGTAAAATTCATTAAGGTACTACTGGCTCTACCAGGAAAATAGAAAGATTTACGATCGTATAGGACGAGCCTAATCGGGCTTATTCTTCCTGGTCTACTTCTTTTCCTTTTTGCTTTTAATTTTTTCCTTTTTCTTTCCTTTTTCTTTCTTCTTTCTTTGACTCTTCTTTTTCTTTCTATTTTTCTTATTGTTTTGGAGATACAATCTAGAGCAAAGGGAGGATACATTAAAGAAGGTTGAGAAAATATTTGGGAAAGTCAAGGCCAAGCTTCAAAAAAGATTTTTATCTATAATTTTGTGTTTTCTCAATTATTTTGTCATATTTGTAATGCATTATTATAAATATTCCCTTCTTTATCACGTATATAATATGGTCTAAATATTTTTGTTGGAATTTGTAGTTGAAATTAACATAATTTTAATATTGATTTTTTAATGTTAAAATGCTTATTTACATGTGTATCTACTATTGTATTTTCTTGAATTTTCATTTACGTGGTCAATGAATTATTATGTTTAGTAATTTGTAAATTGTTCAAGAGAAAACTGTGTATTTTAGACTAAATAGTAGAAATACTAGGCTTGTGTAGGGAATAGATATATATCCCCAAATGACCGATTGAATTATTTTCACCCGTTTGGTAGTCATTTTTAGGGAGAAAATGTATTTTTGAATAGTTGATTGATGAAGAATGTGTGATTAAAAATTAAGGAAAAATTTTGGGTTTACGTGTAATATTATTTTATTGAAGAATGTGTTGTTAAAAATAAGAGAGAAAAATACGTTTTAAGAAAAATGGCTATCAAATAGAGGCGTAATACAGTTGTTTGATTTTATTCAACATAGAGATATAGTAAGTTAAACCAATGGTTAATTTCCCTCATGTTAAGGGATATAATCCCACATCGATTAAAGATGTAAACATAGACCAATTTATAAGGTCTTGGGTTACTCCTCTTAAGAAGGTTGACATTTTAAGATGGACCCCCAAATCTTAATATGGTATCAGAGCACATTAAGCTCCAACGAGCGATTCAATCCTTGTAAGACTTAAAAATATGAGCATATGGATTTCAAGATTGGTCTGTTCAAACGAGCCACCATCTTGCGGGGGCATGTTAAGGGATATAATCCCACATTGATTAAAGATGTAAACATAGACCAATTTATAAGGTTTTGGACTACTCCTCTTAAGAAGGTTGACATTTTAAAATGGACCCCCAAATCTTAACACCTCAAGAACGGTAATTAACTAAAATTGAAAGATCGAGTCTAACATTGTAAATGAGTAATTTGTTAATTGAATTGTGAAAAAATTAATTAGGCGACGGTTAAGCGAAACCATGAATTTCAACCACGTTTTCCTCTGAAATTCTCAAGATTTTTATAGTTTCTTATTTTGTATATTTTTAGTTATTTTTCAAAATCAAAATCTTTATTGTGTGTTTTCATTGTTAGAATTAAATTGATTAAAATGGTGTAATCGAAAGTATAAATTTATTTAGGAATTGACAATTCGAACTCAAAAAGTTCATTTTATTACTTGAACACGACCCGTATACTTGCGATTTACACTTTCATAGCGAACATCTAAATAAAACAAAAATCTAGCCTTATGATTTCATATAGGAAATGGACTTTTTACCTTTATTTTATTTTATTTTATTTTTTCTTCAACTTTTTATGATTCTTTTTACCTTTTTTTAGGTGGTTAAGTAAATAATTTTATTCATAAAACACTTGCAATATTAGCAATATTCTTCCAAAACACAAAGATGAATATGAATGGACATGAACTTGGCTAGGGTCAAAATCAACAGATTATGGAGGAAAAATTGGACGAATTAACTCTGAGGTGGCTCGAAGTAGGATGCCTATGGTGCCAAGCTGAACACCTAAACCAATAGTATGTGCTATATAAATGCTATCGGGTCAAACAAGTGTTAGATCGTTATTTGAATGGTTTATATGTACTTTTTCCCACATCATTATTGTGCATGTTAATTATATGAATGTTGTGGCTTATTTTATGCATTCGAAAAAAGAAAAATACGCTCGACATAGGGTCCGATATGAGATAAAAATATACCGCTATACCTTGTGTGAATCTTTAAGTATTCATAAAACTTCATACATTCTTTGATGTTCGCATCTATCATAGAAATATAGTCGGGTCACATTTTAGAATAAGTTTGACATTACTAGAGAGAGATTGATAGATTTAATAGAAACATTGATTCTTCATATATTCGATCATGTAGTCAAATTTATGAAATTAAGGATTGAAAGTGTATTGTTTGGGGATTCGTGATCTAGTATATTTTTCCATTTGTTAGGTATATCAATTTGTATAAATCATCACTTGCATTTAGTTTAGTTAAATCATTCATAATTTCATAAGTATTGTAGTCTAATTACAATTTCATCACAAAACTACACAAATCCATTCTTGGTTCGGTTAAGGTCGGGATAAGTAACATTAAATTTCTCAATCTGTGTAAGACAATATTCGAAACTCAAAATTTCAGTTTATTACTTGTAACGAAACGTATACTTGTAATTTTATTCGAAAGACATTTTCGTGAATTAACTTCAAGTCTTAGTACATGTGCTTGACATTAATTGTTACCAGGGTGAAGAAAAGCTGACTTTGGGACCCTTTTGACCATTCTTGAGTTAACTTTTCTTTAGATCGTATTGACCGTTCATGCTAAGTCGTGACTTATTTCATGCAGAGGGAAGATTCTGGTCAATTTAAAACTATAGCCTACGTATTCTTCTCCTCCCTGTCCTTTTTGCTTCTAATATTTGATTTCTATCTTCTTATTCCTGATTCAGGCTCTATTCCTTAGAAATTACGATGAAGTTGCCTCATCTCCATGTAGATTATTAGCTTTATTACATGCATGTCTAGAAAGAAGGCCGAATGTGACCCACGAATTTACATGGTGAATTGAGATATTCTTGGTTATAAACCATTCAAAGTACTAATAGTCCGTGCCAAATACATCCTTATGGTTGACTCCTCAACCTCTATCCATTAATTATGACGAAATTGAATTATTAATTCCTTTTGTAGGACCAATGCATACATCCGATTGATTTGTTCTTCCAAAGTTTTACTAGTAATTCGGATGACCCATCGAAAGTGGTGGATCCAGAGAGAGAGAGAGAGAGAGAGACGAATTGTAACTTTTCGATCACAGGGAACATAAAAACAAAATTCAATAGAGAAAGGTTTAAAGAATTTTCCAAATTTTTTTTTTTTTTTGATATAGAGCTATTTTGAAACAAAGATTGGGGTGTAATTTTTTATTTATTTTTTGAAAGATGGGTAGTAAAGATCCAGTGAAATTAGACGATGAACAGTTATCGTAAAAATTTATGCTACATTAACAACTACTCTACGTCACATTGAATATTATGCCAAATATGACAATATTAATCAATTACCATTACCAGTGCCTTATTTAATTCTCTAAAAAAATCATGACAACAACACCATTAGAACTAACCCCACCAAGAAAACCAATCCGAAAGAGACAGAATGATTCCCATATGACTTCCAAACAAAGGAAAGTTAATCCTCTTTCCCTATATTACTTCTCCCAATCCCACCATTCTTGTGCCAAATAACAAATCACAATGGCGAAATTGAAAGCCATATTCAATTTGCTTTTTCTTTTGCTCTTCATTTTGAGCTCAACTTGGGCTTCGAAAAGCGTTCATGGGAAAGAAGAGGAATGGCGGAGGTGGCAAAGGAAGCCATGGATGAATCATGGAAGTTCCCGGGGACCTCGGGGACGCCTCGTAAATCCCACTTTCGAGCATCCATTTCAAGTTCCCAAATTGCCTGTTTAAGGTTTCAATACCTTTGTTTATGCTAATTCTATGAATGCACGTGTTGTTTCCAGTCTCCCTGTTGCAAGTTTCTTGAGACAGGTTAAGAGTTTTACATTTTGTTTAGGCTTTTATGTCAATCATGATGTGTACTATATATTCCTTTACAACCTCAAGAAAATAAAACTTCTATCATTTCTCAAAATATACATGTGGTTTGAGCTTGTATTTCATAAAATACATAATTGGTCGGAAATGTGAGCAAAAAACGAAGCTTAAAAGGGCGAGAAAGCACAACATCAAGCTTTAACCAAGTGTTATGAGAAATTATTTCAACTGTGATAAATTGATGTTTTAAGTTTAGATACCAGACTCTTCGAGCAGCTTAAGGATGCTGTGTTCTGGGGCACTGACTGATGGCAGAATAACACGATTAGGGGGCCGAGGTTTTGTTCCAGGAGTTACGGATTCTACAGGAGTTGGCGGTTTTGGAATTATCGGCATATCGGTCCTCCTTTGAATGCCTGAAGACACTCGTTCCTTCCATATTCTTCCATCCTGATGACCAAATAAAATTTAAAAAATTAAAAAATAAAATAAATAATTGTTAGGTATTTTGGAATGTGATAGTCATTTCTGACTATAATGACCTGAACAATCGGCAAATCGCCAAACAATATATAAGAACTTTTTATTGTACGGTAACTTAAGAGTTCCCGAATGTTCAACTGTTTAATTTTTCAAAAATTTCCTTTCCTCTCTCTTTCACACATTGAGGTTCAATACTGAAATGAAAGTTCAAGAGTAATACAGGGGAAAAACCTTAAGAGCGAAAAGCGCAAGGTTCCACCCATGGAATATTACTGAAAGAGTATTCAAATGTAATACACGAAGTCTCATTATCACACTAGAACAGAAAAGAAGTAGCTTTGTGCCGACTTTGAACCCTTGATATCATGTGCCGAACACAAAAGAGAGAAGAAAATGTGTAGTTTCTGGAACTACAAGATATATTTGTAATGGCCAACTTCACTATAATGTTAGAAAGTAATGTAACAATAATGACAACAGTGCTCATCAGCTTATCTATGCAAACAAATTGTGATTACGATAAATAGATACTAAGCTTGATATCCTAAAAAGTACAGAATAACAACTTTTTCGGCTGAAAAGTATTCTTGGTTTGCACATAACAGATATAGTAAAATATCTTGTGTTCCCCTAAATAAGCTTCCATTCACAAGAGGGATACATTCCACTAAAAAGTTAGGCAGACCAAGATTGACATAAAAATTGATTTACTTGAATTTTTAGAACGATAGCTATAAATAGAACAAAATGATAAAGTCTAGCCCTTCGCAGGTTCAGTTAAAATAAGTATTTTTTGTTTTTGAATGTTGGAATAAGTTAATTTTCATTTCCGCAAGACAATAACTCTATATAAAACAATTAGACAAACGAATTGATATCATGCCGCAGCTGGAGTCAATAAATGGGAACATTTATTGCAACTAATACAAGCCTGACATGGTCAACAACAAACTAAGCCTCGTTAATAATAAATTTCGAGTCAACTACATGAATCCTTTTTCTCCATTCCTTTCTGTGTATTAGCTAGATCTAGCAACTACAAAAGGCCATGTCAGTTTTAGTCTATCCCTCTCTCTTTAGCTCGTATTATTGAGATAGTATCACTCTTATTTCTCGTTAGCTTCTTTAGTCTATGCAAAACATGTCCCTACCATCCGTACGTCCATAAACAATCCCATCAAAGAAGGTTTATACAAATGCCACCCTAAGTCTAAAACTGCATAGTAGTATTTCATAAATCAGCAACCAAAAGAAACAAAATGTTTGTTTGGCTTGAAATCATATGCTTGTTTATTTACCATTCAAAATCTAAGGATCAAAAGAAGTCAAGCTCACATTAAGAATTGACGGTTCTGGCAATGGGCACTGGATTGGTTGATCATTGTCAAGAGGCTCAGTTGGGCGTTCAACTGGCTTGAATTCCACAGCAACTTCAATCCCATGTGTGGCAGCTGCAGCTGCAGTAACAGCACCTGTCACCTCTGAACTGGAAGGCAATACTTCCCTTTCATCCTGCACATTTAGAAAACTCACCATAAGCACTTAGACAGCTGAACATTCTCACGAACCTACCATAACCAACGACGTATAGGAGAATATCTTCAATAATGCATCAAATGGTAAAGAAGAATCAAGTGATTGATTATAAATTACCAAGAAATCAACAGATTTTCTACACAATTATGTTTCTGCATAAACCTACCTATACATTATTTAACTACCATTTAGAAGTATTTGAAAGGCTTTGTTCAAACTGGAAGCTCAAGCTAAGAACAGACTGGGCACCTAGAATTTGCTAAAATGATTCCAATATCATTAGGTGAAACGTCCTATGGAAGTTAGTAACCCAATGCTGCTCCAAGCAAAAGATAGTAGCTCAGAAGTAACCTAAAATTATGTTTGAAATGTACAACAAAGTCCCACCCGGCTAAACATGGGATGGTATTGCGTAGTCCACCTAACAGGTTAACTTTTTTGGAATAAAGCCATGTCTCAACAGGCGGTATCGCTCCCGAAAAGGAATCTATTGATTCTCTCCCAATTAGTTGGACCCCATAGGTTTGATTGTGTAGAATTTGACCCATTTTCTCATTGAATGAAGGGTACGAAATCAATCTTTCGATGACCTATGTTGTGTTGAAGGGATATCTGTCTAATTCGATCAAATGCATAAAGCCCGTGTGCCTGTGCCTTACCTCAAACTAAGTCACAAGGATTTGCAAGGTAAATCTCTAGACATTTGCAGAATATCTCGAAAAGTTAGGGTCCTTGTTAATCCCGATGGTGGGAGATTCTGTGAAGGTGAAATCTTGAGGTGGTACTGCCTCCATGGTAACGCTCGCCTGCCGCAGTGGAAACAACATAGATCTCCAAAGATGTCATAAATTGAGGGGAGATGTGATGATCATTAGTGGGAAATGATTATTATACGAAATATTTCATTCTGTTAGAGATGTGTGAACAAAAGTCCGCATTGCTAAACATCGAGATGGTCACTCCGATTGGCTTCTTCACTAATAGGTAATTTTTCGGATGAAACTAAGTCCCAACAAGTTCTTAATAGAATTTTAATAATCATATCCAAAATCCGAGATCAAGATACCCGCTGAACAAGTCATTGCACATCCTACTGTCTTAAAATTCAAAACTTTCTAAACATAAACAGTATAAATCCAAAAACCCAAGTAAAAACAAACCAACCCAGAATTTAACAATCGTTTATAGCTATTATCAGATAAAACGGAAACTACCCACTTCATATAACAAAAAAATAATTCAAGGAATTTTAGAAAGAGAGAGGTGTTACAAGTGCACTTTGAGTCCTCCGATGACCAGCTTTGCTGACAGAAAATCTTGAGAAAATTCCCACCATGGTTTAGCCTCCCAAAAAAGCAATTCACATAAAAATAAAATAAAGGCTGTGATCTCTGATAGATATAAGGTCCGATGATCTTTCTTGATAATGATTCAGTTTCTCTCTCTCCCTCTCTCTCTCTCTCTCTCTGGAATATAGAGAGAGAATGTGAAGACGATAAGTTTAAGTGTTTACTTCGCTTCTTGTTTGGTTTTAATTTATGTATATCAATATATAGATGTCGGCAAAGTCGGAAATATTACTTTACTGCGGCTAAATCACTCTGGTAATTTTTTATTCATGTAGCAGTTGCACGTTGGAATTAGTTATATTATGGTCGAAAGAGATCAGAAAGAAACACAAAGGGTAAACAAAGGGGCAGTTGAAACTTGAAAAGAGTAGGAACCATGAACCATGCTTGATGTACATAATTCCTTGTACATAAGAGTGTCCACACCCTCACATGGGTGTGGACCTACAAGAAATTATGTACAAGGAGAATAATCTTAGGAATCATTGATAACAATTTTTTTGGTAGATACGAATTGATATTCATTAAGAATTTAAAACATTGACAGGAATACCAAGAATACATCAGAATTGAGATACTTTAGAAAATATTATTATTTCATAGATGTTAGATACTAACTATTTTAGTAGAAGTATCAGTATTTATAAAATGAGACTTGCTATTTGTACATCAAAAGTTGTATATAAGGGTATCCACCCTCTCACATGGGGGGATCCACTCGATTATTTTATTCGGGTGGGCCCTCTCCCATGTTAAAGGATGGATATCCTTATGTACAACTTTTGATGTATAAGTTGCATTTTTCTTATAAAATAGTATTAAAGAGGAGAAAAAAAATTCAATTTTATTCTATAATTTATTTATTTATTTATTTGGAAAAGTTTTGATTAAAAGTAAGAGAAATTGTAAATTAATGTACAATTTTTTTATTTTTTTTTCAAAAAATCTGAGCACGAAGTGGAGCAAAAAACAGGGCCATGTGGTGAGGGAGAGATTTGAGCAAGAAATGGGGTGGCTTGCCTGTATCTTTAATGGATACGTAATGAGTTGTCGGGAAGCTATATGTGGGCCTGCCCATTATGCGTGTGGGAAAATACTGAATAAACAGGGTCAATGACGACGGGGGCATTTTCCGGGGGATGAAGTGAGAGTTTTTAATTGGCAGTGTTTTCTTTAAAGTTCTTTTAAACTGTCAATGAAAAAATGTCAGAGTGTATGTGTGTATAAAATTCCATCATTGACATTGTCCATGTAGCAAAATTGATGCGTGTTGTGTCACTGGCCTAGTCCTCTATGCAATATTTTACATAAAAATAAGTACATGCTCATAAAACTTACATTTTCTTTTCCAAATTGAAAAGAAAGCATATCATTTCTCATCATTCAATAGCTACATTGAACCCGCCTTTGCCCAGTCATATATCTTCCAGGTGATTTTTCTGAATGTAGCAGTCAATCACGGGAAGACAACTATTAATTCTGTGAAGTATTTTCTGTACGTGTAGCATGTCTCATCTTCCAAAACCAAGTTGTGTACCGTCTGATTTGCAAATGCTGACTAGTGCATGGTGTCCCTGAGAAAGAGCTTGCACTATCTTAGAATACATTTACTAATGTATTCATTTACCTTTACGAAATTTGTTGGCTCAACTTCTCGTCAATCCTGTGGTGCTAAGAGAGTAAAATTTGCCGAATAAGCTCAATATCCCTGCTCGACCATGATAGTGGGAATCCTAGTCTTATCGACTATTGAAGTTCAATGTGACGATCAATTGGACTATGATGCTCGAAGTTGAATTATTTTCAAGTGTATAAATTTCTGATGTCCCAATTAAATGTTGGATATTGACCCAAACTCACTGATCTTTAACAAGGTGAAAAAGAAAAGCGGAAGATTGAAAAGGAAAGAGAGAAATGAAACAAAGAGAGAAGTACAAAATGCACTAGCAATAAAATACTACATGGGACAAGAAGTCTGAAGAACATAAATTATGACATGTTTAGTATACAGTGTAAATCCAAACGAAAAGCTTACAGGTACAACATATTATTCTGCATATAAATACGTCATTTTTTGAGAGAGACACAAATCAAGTCTTTCGTTATATCAGTTTTCCATAAAGTTACAAAAGGAATCAAAGCTAAAGAAAAAAGAATCCTATCGTTATATGCATTATCTGATATAGACACTGGATACAAAATATACCTCATTAT
Source organism: Osmanthus fragrans (assembly GCA_019395295.1). Classification (NCBI taxonomy): domain Eukaryota; kingdom Viridiplantae; phylum Streptophyta; class Magnoliopsida; order Lamiales; family Oleaceae; genus Osmanthus; species Osmanthus fragrans. The sequence goes on along the minus strand of JAEDXY010000042.1, from coordinate 89,033 downwards.
ATGTTGATGCCATTATCAGTCCCCTAACGACTGCGTCGCTGGTTTCTGAAGTAGTTAAGAAGTGCCTGTGCCTGCAAGAACGAAAACCATGAATATGCAATCTTAAAAATACTGACAAAAAAATAATAATTGCACCTTATCTTTGGCTCTTATCGTCCCAGACAGCGACAACGCCACAAGTGGGGGAATAGCTCCTTCCGAGAGAGCCTCTTTGCAATATCTACTACTTTTAGTGCATAACTGCAGGAGAGAAGCAGCTGCATTCTCCTTAGCTCTAGCAGATCCCAGCTCAACAACTTCGACTAGGACAGGAATTCCCCCGTCCTGGCCAATTCTCATTCTCCCCTCGTAAGTATTTGCAAGATTAGACAAAAGGGCGACTGCCTTATCAACCATCCCTTCTGCAGGATCAATCAACTCTATAAGATACTTCACTGCACCTGCCTGCACAATCCGGATTTGGTTCTGGTGAAATTTTGACAAGTTAAACAGAGCTTTCAGTGCATCTTTCTTGCCGCCTGGAGTTCCATTTCCAAGTAAATAAACTAGAGGTTTAATTGCCTTAGACCTGCCAATCTTGATTTTATTTTCTTCAATCTCCGAAAGACTAAAAAGGGTTGCAGCAGAGTTCTGTCTAGCTTCTAAGCTCCCTGTCTCGAGAACATGAATCAGGGGTTCAATTGCATCAGCATTTGCAATTGAAGCCTTGTTTTTAACATTAATTGATAGGTTGAGGAGAGCAGTAACAGCATTTTCCTGTACAAGTGAGTCTGTCGAACGCAGTAGATTTACCAACAAACTGATAGCTCCAAAATTAGCAATTAAAATCCGATTATCTGTATCTTGCTTAGCAAGTAACCGAAGTTCAGCTGTAGCATTTTTCTGTGCATCAAGGGAAGTATTCTTCAAGTCTTCAACCAGCTTCCTAACTTGAGTTTCAACTTCCAGAAAATCAGTCCTCAATTCAACTGCAGGAGAAGCAACTACACTTGGAATAAATTTCTTTAACACCTCAGGCCCAATTGTTTGGCAATGTGATCCTGTCTCGAGCTGAGATGATAAGTCAGGCTCACTTGGCAAAATAAGCTCTCCAGAAGCATCACTACAGTAGGCAGCATCCTGTAATGCCACGTCATTGCCATCACGAGGTGTTTTGTGTGATGAATTAAAATTAGAAAGTGTGCAGGCAGCTAAATTGATCATGCCATTAAACGACAGTTCCTCACCATGAGCATCGCTATCTCTAGATGGTGACATTGAGAGTTTATCTCCTGTGTTCAAACTTCTCTCTCCTGAGTGATCTGTTATGTCTTCACAACATCTCATGGATATTCTTCCAATGTCCAAAGCATCATTCTCATTTACGGCAGCTCCTGATAAAGAATTCGCTGACAATGAACGAGGATGAGATGCAGATGAAACTTCTCGCAGGAATCCATTAGATGAGATCGACCTGTTTACTGGAGAACTCAAAGACAAGGTTGGATCAGCTGCGGCAGAATGATGGGCCTTCCTGGCCCAACTATATTTTTTGGGATCTGGCAGCTTCAAATTGTTTGACTTGTGCCAATTTGCAATCACTCCCTTCACATTATTATTAGGAGTAAGACTGGTGTGAGATAGGGCTTGCCGTGTCTTTGGGCAAACAGTAAACCCGAGATCAATCCACTTCTGGATAAAAGCCCGCTCATAAGTTTGTCCAGATGCAATAATTACAGGGTCGACCATGAGTTCAAGTGAGAGAGGGCAAAAGAAATGAGCAGGTATTGGTACGGGGTTACAGATCTGGGAAAGTTTCAACATCACAAGGTGTTCGTGCATGTGGGTAACCAGAGCAATCATATGATCAATATGTTCAATTTCATCACGTTTTCCAGCATGTTCAGCAGTTTCTTTCAATTTCTCAAGGCCGACAGCCTCTATCAGGACTTCCTGATTTGACTTTAAGCTCAAGATATCAGCAAGTACTGCCAGGCTCTCTGAGCTAGCTCCAGCACCGTCCATGTGATCCCTAATCGCTTTCATGATTATCGATGATGTTCCTTCATGTCCCATATGCTTAATTTTCTGTACACGGTTCTGCAATCACAAGTTAAATTTAATTTTAGACCAGAAAATGTGGACAAATATAAACCACTGCTAGCTGTTACCTCAAGAGATGCAGCACTCAGTTCAGCAGCTACGAATTGATCAGAAGATTTCAGCAACTCAAGAATTTCCAAACAGCAAGTTTCAATCTTTGTCATCAGAGATTCAACTTGTAAAACCTAATAGAAAGCAAACATCAGCAATATGAAAATTATTTCAATAGTACATAAGAAGCTCGATTCAAGTTAGCATAAATAAATCATTGAAACCATCAAGGAAGCATCCCAACCATTCACTCAATTTTTTTCTCCGTTCCAACTTTTGCATTTAGGCTGCATTAGAGAAGCTACGTTTATAACTAAAATTATAGATCTTATCACATACAAAGTAAACTTTACTCATCAGCGGTTGCCATTTTTCAAATCTCTCTCTCAACTCGCCAACAGACTGGTGGACTCTGGCTAATGCTTTTTGAAGCATTTCATCTGAAGCAATTTCAGCATCAACAAAGGCATCAAGTATTGGCTTTAGCAGCTTTAATCTTTCTTCAATCTTTTGATGATATTTCTCAACCGGTTCATATTTTATGCCTTCACAAGATGCCAACTGAAAAAAACGAGTGATGTCGTTGAGAAGTGACATCAGCAATGATATTGCCATCCCCTGGTACATCAAAACAACTACTTGTCTCAGTAAAGCAAGCCTAAGAGAAAATGTTTTAAGAGATATTTAAATGGAAACTATAGAAGTTTTCAAGAATCCTTTTGCATGTCATGCTGAAAACTTTTATCAATAGTTCTAGTATAGTACACGTGGATAAATGAGCAAATGAACTGTAAATATGAGCGCACACTTGACAAGACATGAAAAATAGAAAAGGAAAAAGAACTAAAATCCATGCGCGCAGTTTTGATATTCTAATTCGCAATATTGACGGTTCTTGACCCAAGTTCTGGGAAAACTAAGTAGAATTAGTCAAATATTTCCACATTAAAAGAGAACCAGGCCCCAGGGTAAACAACCCGTTGAATGGATTATCAGTAATCACTAATCAGAGGCACAAATAAATTTTGCCTTCTCGAGTAAATCTTTTTTTTTTTTAATAATAAAAAAGAAAAGAAAAGGGGAGGGAAGTAAAAAACAAATGGAGAGAATCAAACCAAGTAAACAATACCCTTGTTCGTATTTTCTGAAGGTACTCAACTGGAAACAGTTTATGAGAGCTATAGATCCAGTAAAACATGAAGTGTATGTTAACTAATAATGCATAAAAACCTTCTTGTTCTCTATGGAGGTCCAAGCATATAGCCAGTTTTTTGAAAATTTATATCAATAACAATTATTAATTCTCATACACAGGAAAAGTCTAATGCAGTTGGCAGCACAAGAAGAAGAATATTTAATTTGATAATTGGGATAACAAAAAGACAAACTATAGGTTTTTCTAACGGACCATAGATTCTCAGAAGAAATAACGAGCCAGAGGCTGATTTTATTTATAAAATTGTGAAAAGAAGTGTTTAGATATCATAGGACTTTATGACCCCAAAATTGTCAGCCAATATGTCTTGCTAAACAGGGAATAGAATAAACTCAGGCTTAGTTACCAAATAACAGCATTGACAATAACTCATGAAAAATAACTATTCTTCTAGATTGATTTTCTGCATCACTAGTTTTAAGGAGATACTTAGCATAAGATATCAAGCTTCACAAAAATTCACTTATATCAATGATAAACAGCATCCAATGTGATCGTGACATTTCAAAGCCCTGAACCACAAGAGAGAATAACAATAGCATGATCCAAAAATGAAGATCTTTCAGGTAATCATGCTAAAAAATTTGACTAGAACAACAATCATAGTAATTCAACATCAGCTCGTAAGAATGAACTTTCGGTAGAAAATAGCACTACAATCTTACTGTACATTAATGTTCAATTAGATATAAGTAAGGTAATGAGAGAAGTGAGCATTCTCAGCTTTCCAATCATTAGTAAGAGAGTTTTTCTAGTGACTTTTTTAAATGAAAATCATCACATAAAATTAGAGATAAGAGAATCGAGGTTGGTTATCATTTGCTGGTAGCACAAAACAAGGAAAGAAGACAAGTAGAAGATCATTTCTTCGACGAAAATATTATTTGGTTATTCAAGAATACAGATGGGATTACTTGAAAAATCTGACAATGAGACCCCCGTGTCTCTCACTACAACACTTCTTTTACTAAATTTAAGATAATTTCAGGCAACTCTTGTTATTTCCTTTATAATAAATTTCAACTAACAAAGTTTGTTAATCATAGCATATAATAGAAATTAAAATATAAATCGAAGCACGAATCTTAAGTAATATTCCATTTATTTTCTGGTTGTCCAACTCATACAGAAATGCACAATGGGTTACATCTTGATAGTCAAGAGTCACATATAAGTTATTTGTCTTTTTCTTTCACCTGTTCCATTACACCCGGAAGGCACTGGAAGAAGCTATTTAGCCTCTCCTCTCCAGCATAGAAACAAAAATGAAAAAGGAAATGAAGATACAGTGGAGTTATTAGCATTGTTTATAGAATTTCAATATACTGAATGCAGAGGAAAAGGGCATCGAGTAATGCAGTGTTTAGTACTGTGATCATCATAAGGCAATACAGAATTATATGAAATCCACTACATGTTCCATACATAAAATTATCATGAAACTGTAGCCACTCATTTGTACTCCATCAGAAACATAGACAAAACACATTATTCACCCAAGACTAGATTCATCAATCCGATCTCGTTGTTGATCCTATAACCCAACCTTCATTGTTCTGTAAGTAAGTACAGTAGGTTAACTAATTTCTACCACAAAGCATTTCCTTGCAGAAATTAGATATTACGCTGATATTTAATTTGGAGGAAACAACAATTTCATTAGAAAACACGTATAATTTACATACTCATAACTAGACATACCAGTTTTGGGAACCCATCGATTTCATTAATAATTCTACCCAAACAGTAAAGAAGTATTAAAAAAAAAAAAAAACCAACTATCAAGGAGAATAACACATTTCCGCATGAGCCTCGTATTAAAGAATTGGAATGAAAGCTTATATATATAAACTGAAGCCAAATGCATTCAACTTGGGAAAAAAAAAAGGAAATTAGTACCAGAAACAATAATCAAAAAGGGTTTGAGGCTTGAATTTTGCGGTGGTTTCTCTTAGTCTTCGTCCTTCTGCTTAGAAAATTGAATAGTAGTACTGAGTCGTGTTTGGGGGGTGTTCTGAAAACGACATAGTTGAACCAGCTGAAAAACAAATACCTTTTCAATTCAGCTTCAAATATTGTAACAATAAAAAACAGGACCATCAATTTGTTATTTTATTAGAGCACGCTTGGCTAATTTTATTTTTTGGGTACAACAACTTGAAAACTAGTTTGCCAGGTCTAACATATTAAAATTTAGAATACTGTTATTTTTCAAACATCGATAATGTGATAGTTTATATGAAATAATAGAATTTGATAGTTCAATTTTTTTTGAAAGGGAGGGAGTGGAGACGCGATCTTGAGATGGAGAAATATGAGGAAAAATTAGTTTCACATCTCCAATGTTTTATCATCATGACGATAAATAGTATAACTCTAAAATTTAACTGATTTCCTTCTCTCTCTTTTTTTTCTTTTTCTCTTTCTTCCAAATTTTTTTTTGTCTCTCTCTATACACCAATTTAGTCCCTGTTTGGTCCTCTTTAAAATTTAAAATTATTTGTTACAGTATTATTATCCATCACATATACATCTTGTGGACACCAATATAACAACTCTTGTACCCTAATCTGCTGAGACACATCTCGTAATTTACCTTCTTTACAATGCTCTAGAGACAAACGGTGGGAATCTTCAATATTAGAGTTCAACTTCAACCTAATAAAATATTTTACACACAAATTAATAAATTTTTTAACTTTTTAATATATATTTTTTCAAAAATATTATTTAAAACTCTTTAATTTTTCAAATAATATATATCAAAGAACTTATGAATAATTATTGATAAATAGGATTACTCATATTTTCCCATATTGATGTCAAATCCAGGAAATTAAAAATTGTTTCAAATAATTTAAAGATAGCAGTGGTGAAGTGAGTGGGACCAGTGGGGTTCTTGGATCAACTGATATTGGGACGATTTTTTTATTAAAAAAGTCATTAGGCCGACACTCCCACTTTCCACGCACGTTTTTTTGGAAGCTTTCCGCCTTTCCCAGCTATTGCCCGAATGAAGGATAATCACATGGGATCTTAACATAACAAATTCATTAAAATATTTCATAAATTAAGTGGTAAATAAATTTATTAAGAGTGTGTTTGATAGGCATTATTTGGAAAAAATGTATTTTGGAATAGTGATATGATGGGAAATGTGTGGTTGAAAAAGAAGGAAAAGTTATTGATGTGATAGAAAATATTATTTTATTGAAAAATATGTGGTTGAAAATGAGTAGAAGAATGAGAATGAGAATTAAAATGGGAATCAAACGGGGCCTAAGAGTGTGTTTGATAGGCATTATTTGAGAAAAATGCATTTTGAAATAGTGATATGATGGGAAATGTGTGGTTGAAAAAGAAGGAAAAATTATTGATGTGATGGAAAATATTATTTTATTGAAGAATGTGTGGTTAAAAATAAGTAGAAGAATGAGAATGAGAATTAAAATAAGAATCAAATGGGGCCTAAATATTAAAATATAATATAATATACATTAATTATTTTTATTCATGTCACCTCTCTATCGAAGATGGTCATCGGCTCCAATGATCGCTCCGATGGCCGTTCCGACTATTGTTCTAGCGATCACTCCAACGCTCCCTTCGAGGGCTGTTCGACAATCCCTTCGACAAACTGCTCCAATGACCACTCCAACGCATGCTCTGATGATCCCTACGGCAACTACTCCAGTTTCTACTACAGCTTGCTGGTAGAAAAATCTCCAAAAATTGTAAACAATTTCTCTCTATACCCCCACTATAGAAAAAATTTCAAAAATTGTGGTGGTCGTGATGGTGCATTGTGGGTGATCGGATTGCAACTGTGTTGTCTGTGACCATACATGTGTCATATTTGTGATCAAATCTATTTTTAGTGTGACTGTTTAATTTGTGACTATATGTTACAAATTTACTGACACATGTTATACGTTATTAATCGCGATCAACTTTGTCTTCGATGTGACTAGTTGTGATCAAATTTGTATTCGGTATGATTGTCTGTGATCAGGTCAATCTTAAGTCACAACCGATCACAATAAAAAAAAATGGTTACAAACAGTCACGACAAACCACATATAATCGCATAAGGTTACTCAAAATAAATCTGCACACACCTCAGACCTGTGATTAACCATGACCAACTTTTTCTTCAGTGTGACTAACTGTGATCAAAATTGTATTCAGTGTAACTGTCTGTGACCAAGTCAATCCTATTGACCCGATAATAACTAACCAAGAGGGGAAGGGAGGTGAAATGGTTTTCGAAATTTTTTCGACACTTAGTCTCAAAACTATTCAATACTTAAGAAACAAATGCAAAGTGTAATACGAGAAGTAAATAAGCAAATTTGATTACTTAATTCAAGCACAATTATAAATAGCAATTTAAAGTAAAGTGTAATAATGTAAAGACAACAAACGAATTTAATGGGGTTCGATACACAATGTGTTCTATGTTCTCGTTACCAAACTCTCCGTCACGAGTAAGGCTAAATGAACTATAACGGTAACTTATAAAGAAAGAGTGCCGATCCTTAAGTGACTTACAACAAGGAGCGCGTATCCTTAAGCGACTTACAACAATGAGCATTTATCCTTAAATGACTTATAACAATAAGCACTTATCCTTAGGTGACTTACACCAAGGAGCACATATCCTTAACAACAATCAAGTTTTCACAAGGCTCTCGAAACCACCAAATTATAAATAATAATTTTACAATTGAAATAACTCTCTAAACAAATAATATAATCAAGTCAAGTATTTGAAGAGTTAGGATAACACTTCAATAGATAGAAAATAGTAAAGTTCAAGTGTTTATATTGTAAACTTTGATGAATGATGGATAATGAAATAGTTTGTATCTTTGTATCAAACTTTTCAACCAATGATCTCTCTTAACAAATAATGCAAATTAAGTACTTCAATATAAGTGTAGACAAAGAAAACCTTTGTCAAGAATTGAGAAATAGATGAGATTGAGAAGTTTTCTTGCAAAATAGAATTCTTGATGAAATTGATGAAACTAGTTTTATTCAATCAAGAGACTCTTTGTAATAAATGAAATAGAATATAAAATCAAGCTCAATGATTTTCAATAAATATACTCTCTTAATTTTTCTTGTAAGTTCTTGGAATTGAATGCAAAAGAGATGACTATTTATAGATCAAAAGATTGTAAACCAGGATGTTTCTATTGATCATTTTCGGTCGGCCGAAGTGTGAATATAGCCGTTGTAAAAATCAAACCGTTGGAGTTTCGGTTGATCACTTCTGCTATTTTGGTTGACCGTTCGATCGACCGGTTGGTTGACCAAAAGTGACTGATTTTGGATTTTAATGTTTATGTCAAAAAGTTCATTTTTCCAAAATCTATTTTATATTATGAATCAAAAGCATTTTTATGAAAGTGGTGAATAATGAAAATAATTTGAGCTTTATGCACTTGCTAAAGATTGACGAGTTAATACCCTTACATATAAATAGAAGTTTCGATAAACAACTTTTAAACTCTAATCTTCAAAGTTCTTGTGGTCTCTTCGAGTCTCTTTTGACTTTTATATTGATTTGCGTCTTTTGCGAATCTTTAAGTTCCAATTCGATCGTCGCATGCAAATCGCTATCATCTTGAATGCTTAACTTTCACTTCCTTCTTCATTTCGAGCCTGATTTATAATCTTTACAACTTTGAAGGCTTAATCACTCAAACTCAATTGTTAGTAGATAAAATTGGTTTGTTTGTTATAATCAAAAACATTAAGGTTATAATCAATCATAGGTCAACAAATCTCAAATTACAATCGGTCACAGAATCACCATTGCCAACCACAGAACCATCACAGCTTACACCACTACCAACGAACCACAAATTAGAAAATTATCGTACCCCCACCACCACCATGAGCACCTTCGCATCTATAATTTTGTCTCCACAATTACCACCACCACAACACCCGTAAATGTCGTATCACCACTTCACAACACACCCACAACACACCACCACTACCACCACCCACCAAAAAAATCCATATACCCGCCGCTACCACAGCACACTGGCAAGCACCTCAAAAACCGTAACAAAACATAATGTAAAATCACCACAAAAACCACAGGATATCACCCTAAAATCACCAAAGAAACCTTTGTTGGCGATTGCTACGCCGTTGGAACCTCCACAAGCAGTGGATTGTCGCTATGATACGCAACATTGGAGGAAGTTTCAGATCTACAAGCGGCGTTGCAGCACCTCAACTTTGATGCAGTGAGGTTGTAGCGACGCGCAATCGCTGAAATCTCTAGTGACACCATTGCAAGCAGTAGTCGTGATCGTTGCATTGCGAGCGACTACAACCACTAATGTAATAGGCGACTGGTCTTGTGAAACTTCGATGAGAGAAGCAGTAGGTGGCCGAAATCTAGAGGGTGGGATGGTGAACAAGCCGTCGAACCGCTGCATGTGTTTGCAACCGCCAATGTAGTAAGCGAAACTCCTACGAGAGAATAGTAGGTGGTTGAAATCTAGAGGGTGGGGTGTGGAAGAAGTCGTCAACCTGATTTTTGGGTGAGAGAGTGACCATCTAATTTCTAGGAAAGAGAGAGACTGTGTAGGTTAAAAATGAATCGGGGGTCCGGAGTGTAAAATAAGTGTTTGGGGGTGATAGGGTGGGTGGATTTAATTACTTTGTTTTAATTAATTTAGAAATTAGTATTTACAACATGATTATTGAAATTTAATCTTTCACTCACTTGCTTTTGAAATGTAATATTGAAAAGAATGGTTCTAGGTAATTTTCCCTAATCATATTCCGCATATGTTTGATGAGAATTAAAATTAAAATTTAATAAAAATTGATAAAATATGTAGTTAAAAAATTATTAGTCTTAGGAAGTTACAATAAAGTTGAAAATAATATAATCATGACTTTTTCGAGGTATGATATTACAATAAAACTTTAAGTACATGAAAATTTTGACAGAATGGATACCAACACAGATGTGGCCGAACTTGATTGGCCTTTTTTTTATTTTTTTTTATATATATCTTCCAACGGCACGTCAGTTTTTTGTCAAAAATTTTTGTCAAAAAAATGTGTACCTATAACATGATTGATGATATTATTGTGTATTTATTTGTTCTAAAAAGTTATCTCTAATCATGAATTATGCTACTTTACCCGAAAATGGATGACCAAGTGATTGACATCGAACGTGAGTTCCACGTGAACAAAAAAGTTCCAAAGAAATGGACCCGTCAATGTGACTGCAGATCTCTCACGCATGTCATCAAAATTTTGTCACTGTAGCAAGATTGCTCTAGTCATTTTGTGGCCCCAACCCTACTGAACTTCTGCCTTGGATGGTTAACCAAAAATAAATAAATAAATAGTCTCTAATATTTCAAAAGACGAGTGGTACTTATGTAACACTAAAGTAACTCTTGTATTGTTTTTTCATATTTTTTGTGCACCACTGCTTTTATCTAATCATTACACGTGACAAATATAATTAATTCTTTAAAATAAGAAAATTTACAGTCAAGTTCATATATTTTCACTTCAATCGCTTGAGTACTCAATCAATTATTATTTATTTTTCTATCCGTAAAGTTTCAATTTAGGCGCAAGTAGTCCTTATTAAATGAAAACAATCTTTATGTACACTTATCATTATCAATCATACTACTTGTACAACATTGGTTGACAACAATGATTGACAATCACTCACATGGAAGGATGACCTACGATGAATAAAAAAATCATGGACCCCCCTTCATGTGAGATGATTGTCAACCATTGTTGTTAACCAATGTTGTACAAATAGCCAAATTCTATCATTATATAGGCAGAATTTACTTTCGCAACCTTTACTCAATCATGTGGTATTAGCAGAATCAACATTTGGTTAAACAAGTAATAAATTATTCGTACATAATTAATCATAATTCATATCTCATAATGAATCGAAAGAAAAGAAAAAACTGAAACTGAGGAAACAAGGGAAAAAACAAACAAAATTGAAATTTTTCTGTGATGTTGGAGCCAATCAAATTATCCAAGAATCGTTTCCCATTGACCTCTTGAATCAATCTTCATCATCAGAACAGTCAAATTTTATTTTTGTAGCCTTCGGAGCATTTGAATCAATTTCTCTGAAATGAGCACCGTATAACTTCGACTCCTGCATTAAGTAAGTTCGCAGTGAACAGCAGCACAACGCGGCCAGGAAAATGATCAAACTAAGTCATAAGTGACAAATTGTGTGCAAAATCAGGATGTACATGAGATGAATGAATAGCAAGCACAACAATCTTAAAACCCACATGCAATAAAAGACCTCTGTGATTTTATTCCAATCCCTTTTCAACAATATGGAACTCCTATTCATTCAGCTTAGAATAACGCTATTCATAGTCAGTCATCCTATATGACATCTTGTTATGTGAAGCATTAATGAATGTCAAGATAATAACACGCTAATGACTCAAATAAATAACAAGTTGCTATATTGGATGACAACTCTTCAGCTTATACTTCCGAAGCCCGATTCAACCTCTTAAAAACGAGTCTAAAAAATCGAACAGCTCAAAAGGTTAGGTTCCTAGTCCGACCCATAGTTTACACTTTACAGATATATTAATGGATGCTATTAAGGTCACGACGTTCAGCCAGATGTTGATTTCTAGCTAGATTTATGTACATCGGCGTTAGACCATCATTATTGGCACCTCCATTTAAGATTCTCAAAAATGAAACAACATTGCAAGCATACTATTGCCGAAAGCATTATTGGCTTCTCTGAGGATCAGATGATAGAAAACCTTACATTGCTCAAAGCACCGAATTATTATATGATCTCACAGAGAAAAGATATTCTCACCTTTTTCTTTACATGAGTCCCAAATTTTAGTAGGGCTTCAGGTACAACCTGCTGAGCTTCCTTGAGAACATTTATCAACTCCCCAGCAAGTCCCTATGAGAATTTAGTGCTTGTATCAATGTATAATTAATTATCTGTTGCCTGAATATATAGCCAAATCAAGAAAAGTCAAACTAGTATTTACTAAAGAAATAAAAATGCACCTTGTTTTCCTTAGTGAAGAAAGTGTGAGCCACCCCCTTCTTACCAGCTCGTCCAGTCCTACCAATTCTGTGGACATAATCCTCTGTCGTGAGTGGAAAACTATAATTTATTACAACTTCGACATCAGGAATATCCAATCCTCGAGCAGCTACATCAGTGGCTATCTGCAGAAACACAAAATCATCATTAGAGAGCCAAGCTTGCTATCATAGCCAACCACAGCAAAGATTAATCAGCAAGTAACCACAGCTACAATATTATAAGAACAATCATAGGATTTATATCATTTTACAAGACTCAAGATGAAAACTTTTATCATAAGTCCCTTTTTATTAGACAATAAACGTAGGGTCTGCTACCATAGCCAACCCAGTTTTCTCTGGTAATTTAGTATCTATGATGACTGTATAAATCTGCTGCTGCTTTTTTTATTTACTTAAAACAAATATATACTTCCATGTCATTCACTTCCATCCATCATTGCATAAAAATGGGTTGGGCACCGTTTTGGCACCTGGACAAGAGTGCCTCAAGAAACACAACGAATGAAGAAGCCAGCAGCTATGATGCACCGACAAGGACACGTGTGTCCGACACGATACGTGTCGGATACGTCGATGCGCGATTTTTAAAGAAGTACCGACTAGACATGACACTGATACGTTGATTAAATTCTTTATTTATATTATTTAAATTATGTTTTATACTTGTTTTATTAATATATTTGTTGAAATCTTTCAAATATGAATACCTATTTGTTATTTACTAATAACTTTTAGGTAAAAATGTATAATATTTTAATAAAAAAGAATAATAATCATGACAGAGTATCCGAGGAGTGTCGGTGTCCGACACGAACACGCTACCATAGTTGAAGTGTTCGTGCTACAGAAGCCAATAGTAACCCAATCTGCATGGATCAAACCATAATTATGTCCAGTGAAAAACAACATATTTCAACAGGATGCCAACTGTATAGAAAGGTGATAATCACTCTGCAGTAGTAGATTGCACAATCCAATACAACAGTCAACAAAATTACAAAGCAGACAATTCTTTTTCCTGCAGTCTGCAAGAAGGATGGGAAACATTTGATCGTTGATTGGGAAAGTAAAACTAAAGAGGAGGTTGTGCAAAAACAAAAACTCTTAATACTGAAGACTCAAGAAATGCAATGGATCATATAAGTAATCATCTACAAAGCAACAAAAACATAGCAAAAAGATGATAAAATGCTTAGAAACGACTCAGTCACATATTACTACTGGAACAATTTTTATTACCAAAATAGGATAGATTTAGCCCAAGCAAACAGCAAAATATTAAGTATTATTCAAAGAATTGCGTACCATTAGAGGACAGGTTCCCTCCTTAAACAGTGACAGTGCCTTCGTACGTTCATGTTGTGCTTTGTCACCACTTATAGAAGCAACTTTCCAACCCCTGGGAACCAAAAAAATAAGGTTTTAAAAGCTATAAAAATTCATTCGAGGGATCACGAAAAATAAAACATATTTATTGAGAAACAAGTAAAGCTTTCTGTCTTAATGGACATATTTTCACTGTGACTGCCAAGTATACAGAAACAGCGCAAGAAAACATAAAAAAATTATGTGAAATTACCTTCTCTGAAGCATGCTCTCAACACGGGATGCTTCCTTCTTGTATAAAACAAAAACCAATACTCTATTCCTGCCCAAAGTGAAACCCGTGTAAGCAGAAATGAAAATATTCCTAAGAAGACTCGCGGAATAATTCTTGACATATTCTTTGACCTGTAGGAACATGCCAAGTATCCAGAAAGAATACATGCACACAGCCACAATGCAAATTGCCTCCACGGGTGGCATTTTTGCTGTGGACAGTTTTGAGGAGGCAGGTGTTAACGGTGGACAATTTCCAAAGAAGAGGTTGTTATGTTACAGAGTGGTGTTACATGTGTAAGAGGAATGGGGAGACGATTGACCACTTGTTCATTCATTGCGATGATGTGCGTTGGCTGTGGAACGATATTCTGGCCATTCAACATATGAATTGGGTGATGTCAAGGCATATAAGGGACGTGGTGCAAGCATGGAGAAGAAAACTTCGAGACAAGAATAGCAAACTTGCTTGGGACCTTATTCCTGGTTGTATTGTATGGTGCGTGTGGAGAGAAAGAAATAACCGCTGTTTTGAAGATCAACCACGGTCGACAGAGCAGTTAAGGAATTATTTTATTTGACATTGTATAATTGGTATAATGCAGCGACTAGAAATCCGATAGAGGGGCTGCCAAACTTTGTCATTTTTATCCTGTCTAAACTGATAATGCACACCTTGTGTATTATCATTTGATTAATAAAAGCATTGATTACCTATCCAAAAAAAAAAAAAAAAAAAAAAAAAGGCACTAAGGGCTCGTTTGACAGGGCGTTTGCTTTTGCTTCTTGTAGAGAAAGCTACCTCAGGCTAACTTCCTCTAAAAGCTTCCAAAAAAATTTCCAAACAAGTTTAAAAGCAACTTCTTAGTTCTCACTTCTCAGGAACAACTTTTGACTTTTCAAAAGTCATGCCAAACGAGCACGAAAATGATTTTGCCCAAGAAATAAAATCATTCCAAAAGATATAAAACTATTAAAAGAAAATCTTGGTACTAATATTGAATTTGGCAGATCGAAATCCATTATTAAAGAATCAAGCAGCCATATTGATTTACAGAGATACCAACGAGTTCATTTCATTGTCACCTTATGGTGCACAATGGGAGAAAACAAATTAATATATGAAATTCCTGTAAAATCAAGAATAAAGAAATGCAACAAGCAATGAACGCCCAGATTTTCGAGGGGTTTTTCTTTGTTCAGGTATATAACAAGGGAATTATCTACTGCATTTGCCTAGTTCCTATTTGAACCCGAGCAACACAGGCAGACCATTTTTCTCCCTTAGGTAAAAAAAGCCTTAGAACAGCTGCTTCGTAAAGACCTACATGGTAACAATATGTCATTATTTACTTTGGGGGGTGAACTCTTTATACCACCTGGTTGGATCAAAGAATCTCTTATGCGGGCAATTCCATCACCAAAACTGAACACAAAAAGAGTTTGGATTCAAAGCGAGTATTAAGATCCGTTTGGGTACTTGAAAACTCGGTTAATTCAGCTCAAACCCTAGAATCATTAATTGATTCTTGAAAAAAACTATATTATACTTATCTGGATCAACAGATGTTATTCTTCTGCATAAGATAGAAAAAACTGTTTAAATTTGTTCTTACAATCCTTTATTGTGAATGAAAAGCTTATGGTTCACTACGGGAAGAGTGGATCCTCCGTGTTGTGTTTTTTGCATGTTTTTCAAATGCTTTTATAGAAAAACCTGTGAAGATTCTCATTTCCAGATGGCATGTCCTTGGTTTGCAAACAATTTAAGGTTTTTACCCACAAACATAAATAAGACTGAACCATTTTAAGCCGTGCATCTCACTTGCCAAACTATGTAGCTGGTGTCAGGCTGCATGCTTGCACTCGGTCAACCAAACACTTAATAAAGACAAGAGCTAAAGTTCATAATATATCAGCAACATATACCGTCTGGACTTATGGTACTTTTCCAGCAAGCCCTGCAATTGTTCATCACGTGCTCGGTCATCCAAGACCTACAATATAAAGGAAAATAGAAACTTGCTAATCAATGAAAATTAATATCCATGTTATATTGAGAAAACACAATTGATGCTAGTCGTTCATAAATTTAATGACCAGCTATACCTCCACTATTTGCATGACGTCGTGGTTGGCAGCTAAATCCTCTGAACCAACCACCACCTGACACATATTCATTTACAATTTACAAATGAAGATGAAGAAGGCTCACTGTAAAGGTACTCCCCCAAATAAACCAAACCTTAACAGGGCAGGGATCCATGAATTCTTGGGCTAATTGATGGACAGCTGGAGGCCACGTTGCACTGAACATTACCATCTGACGAGCTGCATCGTATGTGACATTTGAATTACACATCCCAAATTAGTTGCACTTAGTGCTATAATGAGTTGTAACATAAGTAGCGACAATGAAAGGCTAGGGACATTTGCATTAAACATTATACTAATAAGAAACTTGATAGAGAATTGCCAATCCAAATACTCAAGCAAAATATACCTAGCCAAGTAAAAAAATAGAAAACATGAGTGCACATAATACTACAATTAGATGTAATAGTAAGTGACAACAGTAAGGCTAGGGACATAAGACATTTACGTTATAATGGTTATACTAACAAGAAAATCAATATAGGATCGTCAGCGCAAATATTTGAACAAAAAAAAAAAGACAATATCTTATAGAAAACAACAAGATTCTACCATAACAAAACAGAGATTGTGTAGGGGGGAAAAAGAAAGAGGGAGTGTCTAATGGCCAATTGAGACCTTCGGAAACTAGAAAACTATGAATAGCAATAAAATCTGACAAAATCAAAAATTATTCTGGTTCAGGTACATATATTTTCAATGTACTATATCATACCAGTGTTTGCTTGACTTAGTATTGAGCGAACCTCAGGTTCAAATCCCATGTCAAGCATTCGATCAGCTTCATCTAAGACCTAAAGAAAAATCTATGGTTAAAAACATCTGTAGGTCAAATATTTTATACAAGCAAAAAAAATGAACTCGTTATCATCAAGAAAATTGAAAATGGAGAAAATACATTATAGGGTTAACAAATGAGAGAATGTTTTGAAATTTGGACAAGTAATTTATCAAAATTCCACATAATGATTAATATTAAAACTCAAGACCAAGATGAAAAACAAGCATGAAAATAAAAGGATAATATTTATACTTACCACAAAAGACACCTCCTTCAGGTGGCACACTCCCATTTCAATCAAGTCCTTCAAACGGCCAGGTGTTCCAATAACAATGTCCTGAGATAGAGTAAGAGGCAGACTCGAGTTAGTCTTACAGGTGCACTTTAGTTAAAGCAAATTCAGACCCAAATTGGTTGGGAATATGCAAAACATCGAATAAAATTATTATAATTAACTGACTAATAGATCGTGAATACTAATTTTATATTGACTTGACTGAAATGATAGGACTTAGTACCCCCCCCCCCCAATGAAACATGATAAAGAATGAGCATAGTGTATTGAAGATACTTTTGCAAAGATAGTGCCCATTTAAGAAAAGAGGACATCAATTTCGGACAACCAGAAAAAAGGACACAAGGATTAAATCCTAGATTATAGAATTTACAAAGATAGAAAAGATTTTTAAAACTAATTATATTAACAAATTTTTCCAGCAGAACAAGCAGATCACGTGTACCATGAAAATAATTACAGATAAGCAGATTTAGCGATAGGATGTTTAACATCCCAATCATGTTAACTACAGAAAATTAAGGTAGAAAGCATTTTTTTAATCTTAAACTGAAAATTATCTAATGTGAAATAATTAGGTGAAAGAGAAAATATTAGTTAATCAAAAGGACAGGCCAAAGTAGTTCAGGAATTAAATTTGTACTAACACTTAAGTTATACATCATTTTGCATTGAGAACTAAAAACGTGCACCAGATATAAAGAGACAACATGAAGATTAAAGACAGATCACACAACTTTAAAGCAAAAGATTACAATTAACATTAACTTTCTAGCTGCTAAGTAGTTCAGAAAACCATCAAGATAAAGTTGGACTAGGAACCGTAGACGTATAAAATTTGCAGTTAATATATATTCACAATCAAGATTACAGCAAACTTACCACACCAGATTTCAGAGCAGATATCTGGGGTCCTTTAGATGTTCCTCCATATATACAAACTGACTGCACCCTACTAGGCCTTCCAGCATCACAAAGAACATCTGATATCTATCACCATTAGATACCATCATCATCATTTAGTTGTATGCATCGTTAAGGTTTAAATCCTATTCTATTTAAATACTTTATTGTGAACAAATAATGTATATGATAACATGACAATTGTCATCATAATGGACTTAGGCTTTAATTCCTGAAATGTCATTACGAGTTGTAAAAGAAAACCAGTGAAACATTTCTCATTATGTGAGCAACCCTTCTCATGCCACAAACAAGTTCTAATCCAACAAGAAATTAGTGAAGAGCAGAGTGGCCGTAACTTCTGCTTCTCTCAAAGAGAAGCCTGAAGAGAACTTAGCCCTAAAGAAAATTTATCCTGATTTTAGCCACAGAATAGCATAGCCTATGCCATAAAGCATTTTTTGGGTACTCAAAAACTAGGGGGAAGGTCAACATGAGATACACCGATCATATCAAGTGGCTTACAGCTTCATTACCCATAGTTACTTCTCAAAACATCTTTTCAGATCAATGTAATACTGGCAATCCAAAAAAGACTGCAATTTTCCACAATATATCATAATTGGTATAAAGGTCACAGATCTCAAATCCCTTCCCCTCCACAATTTTGCTTCTGCTAACAGAAAAGCAGAATGACGTAACTACTACTACTACAACATATTGAAATCTAACAAATAATGTGAAATTTAATGCTTAAAACCTAAACATGTATAGTGTTATAATATATAAACAACAGAAATACATACTTGTTGAGCTAGCTCCCTTGTAGGAGAAAGGACAAGGCAAAGTGGATTCACTTTCTTAGAGATTTTGCTCTTTCTCTTGCTTAAAACGTGCATGATAGCAGGAATCCCAAAAGCCAGTGTTTTGCCTATTCATGCATACAATAGGCTTTCAAAACAAGCTTGTACAGAAAATTCTAGTATCGCATAAAATTCCATATTCAAGGGATAAGAAAAGGACAATAAAGGGATTACCGGAGCCAGTCTTAGCAATTCCAATAAAATCACGGCCTTCCAACAGAAAAGGCCATGATTGAGATTGAATTGGGGATGGCTGATCAAAGTTCTTGCAGCATTCCAAGACCTCGCTTGGAAGACCAGACTCTGCAAACGAATTTAATGCCTTATATTTCGAATTATTCACATTATTCCCTGACACCACTACACCGCTGCTTTCCCTAACCTCTTGAATTGTTTTCTCTCCCCTATCATTGTCTGTTTCCTTCTTCTTCTTTGATTTTTCAACAGACCCATCACTCAAAATCTCCTTTTCTCCCTCTTCTTCGCCCTTCTTCTTCCTTTTTACCGATATTTCATCCGACCCATTTAGTATTTCGGCCTCTTCTTCCCGTTTCTCTTTCTTTTTCTTCTTCTTCTTCTTCTTCTTCTTCAGATCTTTCTTTGATTCCGTAAAGATCTCTGCTTCAGTTTCTTCAAGCTTTCGCTTATGCTTTTTCTGGAGTTCGCTGTCACCATTCTTAGTGGTGTTGAGGGCTTCTGGTTCAGCTGTTTGGTGCTTTTTGCTACCCATAACGGGAGAAGTTTAACTGAACCAAAAACCCGTGAGAAACAGAAAGAAGAGATATTTGTAGCGGTTAGGGTTTCTCTGCAAGTATTGTGTAATGACCGTTTGGTCCAAAGTAGTGGTGTCAACAACCCCGGACAGCCCGCTCATTAGAAGCCCGGCTCGTGAGACGGGATGGTCGGGCTTTTCTCAATTTTATTATTATTTTTAAAAAGTCAAAACTATCATACTTTTAAATTAGGCAAATATTTGACAATCATTATTTAAAAACTCTATTGATTATATACTTATTTTTAATCACACGTTCATAAAATAAAATATTTTCGTGTAAACTCAAAATTTTTTCTACATTTTAACCACAAATTTTCCTATAAATCACTATTCAAAATATTATTTTTTTTCAAACAATGATTGTCAAACGAGGACTATATTTTTCAGAGATAGTAGGGATATTCATAATCAACGAATGTAGCAGCCGTCTTATATAACCGTTTGTTATTTGAGACATTAAATTTATGTGATTCTGTTGCGTAAAATAACAAATTAATGCATCAAATAACAAGTTGTTACATTGGATGACTACCATAATCGTTAACTATGAGTAAAATTACTCTTTTAGAAATATATTATTACAATTTGAGAAACTTTTCATAATTCGTGATTTTTTATATGAAAATAAATAATAATTGACAAATATATATATATATATATATATATATATATATATATATATATATTCAATTTTGCCATGAAAGGTTCTTTAGTACCTAAATATATATATTCAATTTTGCCATGAAAGGTTCTTTAGTACCTAAATAATTTTCTGGACAAGGTAGTGATTATCTAGGACGACAACTTTCTCGCCAAAATTTGAAAGAACAGTGGTTGGAAAACCTCTTCCACAATTTGATTCAATAATTGCTGTGTCACATTTAGCCCAATCCACATTTTTGTCCAAACTCATTTTCAATCAAATATTTCACTTGATCTATAACCTTTGACTTTTCAACTACATATTTTATTAATTTTTATCAAAAAATGATTTTTACCTAAACCAAATAAAATTTGGTTTTGAACTCATTTTCCTTTGAATCATCAACTATATGTATGCTTTTCTCTATGAATGACTCCTTTTGATTCATGGTTTCTTTGATGTTCAAGTGTTTTTCTTCTTAGTGAGTCAAATTTTCTATCGCCTCCACACGGTATCCAATTGCTTCCCAACTGGATTTTGTGAATTTTCTTCGGCTTTCTCCTTTGATGAAACTCGCTCACTTGAAGGTAAATTCAATTTTGCCTCCCTTTCATTTTGCAAAAATTCCTTCATAAATTACTACTATTCGAAGATCTTTGTAATGGGGTTCTCCTCCTTGTTCTTGCTTACATCTTGGAGGCAACGATCTGTAGGTTTTGGTGATCGACTTCTATCGTGATTGCCTACTTCTCTTCCAATGGCATCAGACACCTCAATCCTTGGAGGGACATCATAAACCCCCCTTTACTAGTAAGGAAAAAAGGAGAGTTCGTTCCTACATACCAGTTGAAGAAAGGAGATTTAGAAACTTACCTTATTATGGTTCCAATCCTATCTTATCTTACTAATAAGAAGGAAGGATCAAGCTAAAACCTACTCCTAGCAAGTTTTTAGGTCGAAGTATTGCATTATCCAAATCAATTAATGACACACATGAATATGTTATTCAATATATTCTACCAACTTTATTTTAGTTAAAGATAACAAGATGTCTTATGAAAAGATGCACGAGATTAATCTATCTATTGCAAAGTTCGAATATCTATGTAAATTTTCAAAAACATTTTTAGCATATAAAATTTCATATCCTAAGTTCATTTAATTTATGTTATAAATCGTACACTTGAATTACGAAGCAACATTATCACGGAATATTAAAGATTCCAAAAAACCATACATGATACTGTAGATTATGAGAATTGATTCCGATAAAAACAATAATTACTCATAATATTTCAAAATTTATGGGATGATACTGTTGATTTTCTATCTGAAAATGCAAAGATAAAAATGAATTTTGCTACTTGTACAAAAAAATATACATAAGTTGTTATCAAAAATAATGTGGAGGGAAAATATTGAATGAAAAAGTTGATTGTGTTTTAAATTGAAAAATGGTAGAGTGTTATGTGACATTATGTAATTCATTATATAAATTTTGATGTACATGTAGCAAGATTCTATTAAAAAAAAAAAAAAAATCTCCACCCACCGATAAAAAATCTGCCTGCATAATTTAGATAATAATCAGATTTATGACTTTTGTAAAATGTATGATTATAATTAATTCTTGAATTTAATTTAGATTTTAATCAAAAAATTTAGTTAAAACAAACAAGGCATAATCTAATAACAACTTTAAAATTGTACGAAACAAAGGATCAAATAATTGCTTTTTGCTTACCGGAAGAATCTATTAAGACACGTAAATCTCATAAGAGAATTCGATATATTTATGAAAAATGAGGGTGTCTTATTTTTTACCCTAAAAATAAAAGTGAATTATCAATTACTTTGCGTTCATTTTACCAATGGCAACTGAACCATTCGGCAGAAAAGAACGGGGATATGCGTAACTCTCTAATCAATCTAATGTTAACATTACAGCTCGAGCTCGACCCGCCCAACCGGCAGCAGCTTGGAAGCGTTCCTTAAGTTCCATAACCGAACGTCAAACTCGAATATACGTAGAAATAATAGAATACAGGGGAGGCGTTATAACGTATAAAAATACAGAGTTTCCAGCTTCTAAAAACGGGAATTTCCCATCCTACAGAAATCAAAATCAAAAGATAGAAAGACGAAAGGGGTCATTTCTCATTGTCTTTTCCTATTTTATGGCACTAATGATCTGGTGTGTACTGCAAGTGCATGGCTTACAAGGAACGTGTAGTCCAATGAACTTAAATACAATGTATTCTTAACACTGGCTTTCAAGGTCTTGCCATTTTCAATACCTTGGATGAATTCATGTAAAAAGTCTTCACCATGAAGGATATTTCTTTGCTCTTATGCCCCCTTGTAAACAACTACACTTGAGATGGCCTATCTATCTATAACTTCCGACGTGCTATTCTCACTACAGTCTGGAATAGCTGAAGATGACGATAAAACTTCCTTTCCCTTGACGTCAGCTGTTCCTGGATTCACGGTCCTCTTGGCATCTGATGTTTGTATGAGCTTCAGCTGGTGTTGCAGAAACTGTACAAGTATTGGGGTACAAACGGTGAAATCCAAGTAAAACAATTTATTTGAACAAGCAAGGGATGTATGCAGTGATATTTATTTTTTCCAGGTTCAAACCGTCCTCGATGGATTCCATCTCTTGCTCTCTAACTATAGGCATCTAATATACTGGTGGTATTTCTATATGAAAAGGAGCTCATTATTATGTTGTATATTTAAGAACAAGTTCTCCTTCCATCAGTTTGACTAAACACTTAAAAAGTATCTATATTCTGTATTCAGATTTCCTGAAGTATGCCCAAAATTGCACACTTCCATGCACTTTTCTGATTTTAGTTTACCGACAGATCCTACCAAAACCAAAGGTTATGAACACGTAGAGAAGACCAGCAATAGTTGCTTCTACACATATAAACTCAGAATTTGACATAAAAGAAAAAAAATCAATACATGCTTATCCATCAAGAAGCTAACAATTTTTATTCTTATTTTTATTTATAACAAAAAAGAGGCTTAGAAAATATAGATCTTCAACAACACGTGCTTCAGCCCCACAACCCAGAGATACATATTTTATCAATGCGTAAAATAAAATTGAAACAGTGATCAAGTTAAAGTCGGCCATCAAGTCATAGCTTCAGAAAAAATTAAGATTCAAAATATGTAACACAAGGAAAATAAAAGAGCAGCCCAGCATAGAAACTGAAGTACCTCAATCTGGTGCTGGATTAACTTCCTATGTGCATCCAGTTGTGAATTTGACACAATAAGATTGCTTTCCAACCCTGGACCGTACTGCACATTCCCTCCAGGAAGCTGTCCATCTGAATTTGTCATAAACGTAGAGCCCTGATGCGCTAAGGTTTGAGGAGGTAAAGCATATCCAGGTGACCTGCAAGCATAGAATGATTTCACGTGTTAGATTGATTTCTCTAAGTATTGTCCGTGCCTACGTATGAGATCAAGGTTAAGCATATCCAGGTCTGACCAGCAAGGATAGAGAAATCTAATGCCAACAGCATGTTTTTCTAAGTATTGTTCATGCCCGTGTATGAGATCCCAGAATCACAACATCCAACAGTGAATTTACATGCTGACCTAGAATCAATTGTCTAATAGTTATGCTTAACACCATCTCCAGATATAGAAATCTCATCTCCATAAAAAATAAATTCCAACGTGAATTTTTTATAATCGAAATGGAAATTGTCATGAACTTAAAGCACTCTATGTACTGAATTCACCTGACACAAAATAAATAGGGACTTCTGTTGTCTAAGAAAAATTTTATCCACGGAATTCATGTTATGCATGCATTTCAAAGATGTAACAACATTATAAATATGAGAAACCAATATGGAGAAGGTACAAGGAAAAAATAGATAATGTAACAAGGAAGAAAGAATACCAGACTAGAGTGTTCGGAGAAGGATAAACAAAAGACTTCTCATAAATTGAGGCAGCAGAAGCAGCGGCTTGGAGTCTAGCCTGTTGCTGAGTGAAATTAGCATTTGCACCAACTGAGCCATGAGATGTACTGGCTGTGCTTGTACCTGTGTCCCACCGACAAAATTAGCTTGCTGTTTTGCACAGATATGATTACCGGTTCATCAATTTGAAGTAAAACCATCAAACTATGCCAACTTTCTGATTGTATATATTAAGACTGTAGAATGCTCCGACTTTGGAAGGTCCATAAAAAACATAATTTTTAGAAATACACAACTGCAATTTTTGCTTAAATTGAATAGAAAACAAACATGCATAAAAAATCAAGAAAACCAATCACAGATACACAACTGCAGTTTTTGCTTAAATTAACATCAAAAATCAAGAAAACCAATCACAGGGAATATATTTTACCTTGTTGATGAACATCAGCACTCAATCCAGTAACAGAAGTGCCATTTTCAGACGGTACAACAAGGGCTCTGCATGTAGGACACGTGTTTTGTCTTTCTAACCACGACCTCAGGCAGTGCACATGAAAAATATGTCCGCAAATAAGTTTCTTAGCTGTTGTCATCTCCTCACGACATATGATGCAGGTTGCATCACTTCTGCAAAGATAGCAAATGAATGAAAAGTGATGCAAAGAGTAACAGTAAGAAAAGAATAATACAAAAGGTTTTTTGAAGTAAAAACAGCTTACGCAGTAAGCTCTTCAGGTGTTGCATCTGGAAAACGATCATTCATATTTGAAGCGATATTCCGATAACGTATGTAATCAGCCACACGAATTTTGAAGTTACGAAATGTCTCATAAAGCTCTCGGATCAAGTGAAGAGGCACACCATAGTTCCTGGAGAAGGAAAAGGAAACCAAGGAATAATGACAATGGAAAAGATGAGCATTAAATTAAAGAACAATAAGCATATCAAAGTGAAGCTTTTATGCTTATGAAGATAACATAAAACAACCACCTTGCCTAGTGATCCTCAAACAATCAATATATAACAGAAAATATATAAAGGGCCTAGTTGTGACACAAGTGCCTAATGCCTTCTCCTCCTAGAGAGAGGAAAAAGAATGCTGCTCAGAAATAAAACTAACTCTAATCCATGACAAAACAGCACAAGAAAGTTTAGTTCAATTCTTTGAAGTAATTTGGAACAAATCTGTAATTTTTGATATTACAAGCATTTTCAGATTCCATAAATAGCAGAGAAATAACCAGCTTATGCTTGGTCATGTTTAAACAAAGGAGTATATCAAGGTTTGATCTGTCATATCCAAACCAGCAAATAAGATCTCATGCAGAACTGCAGGGAAAAAAATTCAGCACTACAAAGTGATTCAGATTTACCATCAGAAATTAAAGGTGAAAGTCCTATTATAGGTGGTTACTGAGCTCAAAGCGGAACGAAAATTAAAAAACTATTTACAATTTTTGCAACATACAGATACTAGAACAAGTGAGGAAATGCACACATGGAGGGATACAAATGCTTACATATGTGAATGTTATCATACACAGACAGATAGCAAAATTTCATTTAAGACACACATGTAGACCTCCAAACTAGAATACATACATAAACACAGCCAGGATGCCAAGAGATAATCTATTCTCAGACCCTTACAAATGCAGCGGAAAAATTAAGCTAAACAGTAACTTACATAAAAATCACGATGAAGAAACACATGTACATAGTCAAGTGCAGTAAGTCCCTAATAAGCTCCAAGTAAAAAGTGTAGACAGCTTTCTTTTCCCATTGTCCATCCATAAGCATGTCACTAACATAGAATACATATTTCACAAACGTTGACATGGTTGTTGTTGCCAGTATCATGTATCTGAAAGAAAATAGCGATTTTCAAATAACCATATTTAGAAAAGAATTACAAGTTAAAATGCAGATAAGAATTAACAAAAACATTCCCTAACCAACTTTCCAGATTGACAAAAGGAACATTAAACCCATCAAATCCAGAGTTCAAATATATATTTATCTATTACAAGCACCTGCCAGTTTTCTGTCAGCGAAAATATAATGGGTGCAATAGCAACCAAATAATTGAAGGTCATATTGGCAAGTTATCATCAGGTTTTGAGCACATGTTCATAATTACATCTAAAAGAGTATCATCAGCACAAGATTTTTGAAATGTCAAATGTTATATATTTTCATGTCAGAAATTTAAGTTCGTACCACCCATCCATTTGAAGAGCTAGATATTTTAAAGGCAAAGTTAATTATGCATAATAGAAAGAGAACTGTGTTTGCATTATCTACTATCTAGTCCAGTTGATGGGTTAATTTTTATTTTTATTTTTTTTTAAAAGGCAAACACAATGTTAATTATGCATAATAGAAAGAGAATTGTGTTTGCATTATTTGGCCCAGTTGATGGGTTAAATTAAAAACAAGCAAACATCATGCCTACCAGCCTCCTATTATGTGGGTATGTTTTGTTCATGTATTTATTTATCTTGGAGGTAGTGAAGAGGAGGAAGGAAGAGATAATGAGGAAACCTTTTTAGCAGCTCCAGAAACAAGGCAATCAGAATACTTTCAGCTTTTCTCTAAGCTTTAATTGGCATAGCTATGTTACAAGACTCTGCTAAGTGATATGGTAATCAGTATGTTGATAGTTACAAATATTTGAAATGTAAAAGGAGAAGCCTTTCACAATTTCTAACCAGTGTCAACAGCACAAGCTTATTATATTTCTCCATTCAAGGAGTATTCTTGGAAAAATTGAGATAAAGTGCTGAAAAGGAAATCAAAGAGAATGCAGCCAATGCTGCAGAATGACACTGTAATCAAATTGGAACTCATTGAAGGGATTAACTTGTAAATAACCAGTCTGAAGAAGTATGCTAGATCTTGTTACCTAGAGTGAATCATGCAATTTATTTACAGATATATATAAAGAAACAAACGGGGAAGGGGGGGGAGGGGGGTGAAGAACCATTTTTGCTCCCCTCCAATTTAGTTGTGGAAGCAATGTGCTAGTTACTCAGCCATGCTGTATATTAACAATGCAACAGAACAAGTTGTAAATCATAAGAACGGAAACTTACTCAAATGCAAAGAAGAGCGACACTGAAGGTTGTCGGGTTTCTATCAAATATTTTACAGAATTGTACAGAAAGAGACTGTCGATAAGGAGGAGAAATCCCATGAAAGAGACAATGCGGATGTGAGAAAGCTTAGGAACAGAAGGAGTTGTTTCAATGTACTCAACCCTTTTCTGAGCCAACCAATGCAAAGCCTTGATCAAAAGTAGAGTGGTAACCATTGAGAGAAATGTAACTGAGAAGTCCTGTCTGAAAATGGTGATTGCAAACAGTATTTCCATCACTTCCCTCCATGACTGCTCATTCAGCCTTTCAACTTCCGCTTCTCGCAGTGATCCAAGGAAGATTTTCTTGGTTAATTGCCACAAAATGCACATAATAACCAGACCCATGTTCAAAAGAAGCACCAGATTGATCTTGGAAGTTGATAAATAAACCATTGCTGGATAGAATTGACCTCTACTACTAAAGGCATGATAGATAACTGCCAGTGTAGCTATTAAGCTAAGCCCGGCATAAGTTTTAAGCCTCATCATTTGAACTGTTTCCCTGTAAGACAACATCCAGTCAATTAACTTTATCAAGGAAATTTGGAAAATATGCAAACAATCATAGCTATTAAGCTAAGACCAGCACAGACTTGTAGTGCAATGCTTTTAGCTTTCAGAAAATTTAAGATACACAAACAAGTCCTTTGTGATAATCATTTTTTAGACAATTCTAACCCTACTACAATTCAATTATTTCAATAATAACTTACTTTCCATTTTTCAATATGTATTTAATTTAACCACTTGAACAATATTTTGTCAACTATTTAGTTACCATCAATGTACATTTGATAGATTCATTTAATTTGTGTGCTTTCATCACATGAAACCCAATTATAAACTATAATAAATACTACAAAATCATTGTTCATGTATGAATTCCCTATTATTAATTCTCAATTAATTAACATTCATATTCATTTAATTAATTCATTTTTATTTATGTATTTCAGTGTTATTAGTTCTAATTAGAAGTTAGTTAGAATTTCACATTCAATAATATAGTTCATTATTAACGTCCTCAAAATTGTGGAACCTCAAATTCATTTCCACGACGGCTTTTCGTCTTAAGCTTTAATTTTCACAATCTTGGAACCCCAATTAGATTTGGCAAAACAAAACTCATTCCCTAGTAGATTGGTGATTAATTTGGCCACCAGTGCCGGCGAGCTTCTTGGATGCCAACATTCACATCCATTTAATCAATATTCATTCTCATTTATGCATTTCAGTGTTATTAATTCTAATTATAAGTTAATTAGAATTTTACGTTAAAGAATGCAGTTCAAGAATTTCACTATTTATGTGCATGTATAATAATTAACATTTTTTTTTTCAAGGGCTTGCATTTCTTTTATATTTAGATCAAAAGGGTAAATGAAGGGACTATTCTTATTGACTTCTTCAACTATTAAATTGTTTTTTAAAATTGATTGTTATCTCATTTCAATCATCAAATATTTTCCTTTTTTTTCTACCACATCAACGGAGAGATTTTAGCCAAATTGAGGTTGCTCCCACATCACGAGACTTATTGGCATGTGAAAATGAATGGTCCATTAAAGTGATGATAGTTCGAAATGTTTGGTCGAGTCTTATTCCAACAAAGCTAGAAATTTTGATATTTTGAGGCTCATCTGAAATGACGAGGTAATACGTCTACTATGATGACTATTTATTTTGCAATTACATTATCCTATTATCCATAAAACGTACTTAAGCTTAATCCTAATATTCAATTATTAATTTAATTTTTTCTGTCTTCATCGTCTTCAAACTTGAGGTAAAACAATTCATGAAATTTTTTCTTTGTGAATGCATACGGACACCAAATCTCAATTAAGTTAGTTAGATTCGCTTGAATTTAAAGTTCCACCCTCTCATGAACTCCAACTACAAAGGTTTTACTTAAATTAGATACCCCT
Organism: Osmanthus fragrans; assembly: GCA_019395295.1. Classification (NCBI taxonomy): domain Eukaryota; kingdom Viridiplantae; phylum Streptophyta; class Magnoliopsida; order Lamiales; family Oleaceae; genus Osmanthus; species Osmanthus fragrans. The sequence goes on along the minus strand of JAEDXY010000042.1, from coordinate 59,516 downwards.
AGTCATACAAAAAATATAGTGTACAAATGGATTCTTATTGAATAAAAAGTTCATTTAACATAAACAATTTTTTATATTCACGCATATTCGAATATTACTTTTACAGTACTTATAAAATATTTCAGAATAATGTGCAATATACGTTCAACCTTGACTAGTATGCACTAAAATCTTTGGTAATCAATCCTCTAGTTGTTAATATCTCATAAACAATAATTTCTAAAAACTCATGGAATTTTTAGATATCGTCTTAAGCCTAAAAATTAATATTTCATTGAGAAAATTCTTTCATAGTATGAAATATGAATTATATGAGAAAAATGTCTTATAGATAAATATATATTTTCAAGAGATATAAATATTAGATATAGGCAAGTGTTCATTCCATAAAATAGATTAAACATTATGTCAAAGCAATTGCAGCACTTCATGAGACCATCTTCATCGCATCTTTTAGCATCAAGCTGCGAACCTATTTGCAAAGAGAAATACTTCTTTGCTAAATCCAAGAAGCACATCTTCCCGTTGTTCTAGATCTTGTGTTATACATTAGAAGATACATTGTCTGATAGCCAAAAGATAAGTCCGTCAAATTTAAGTGTCTGCATTTCTCCAACTATTTGGAACCAGAAATTAAAAGCAAACTAAAGTAATTTTTAGTATGAACCATTAAAAATAAAAATAAACAAACTTTACTGTATTGCATCGCAAGTGATCTTAAAAAGTAACGAGAAGTTTATAATCATTAATTTTCATCAATAAAGGGATGCAAAATTTATAATTAACAATTTTATAGCCAAGTTTTCCCCAATCTGAATAAACCAAAAATTGTTCACATATCTGGAAATCGACTAATTTTACATATTTTTATTGTAGAACAACAAAAAATGGCTCCAGCTATGTGATTCTATTTGACTAATCAGCTGAATTATTAAAATTATCTTTTACATGCATCAAAAGAAAACAATAAAGCCCTAGGTTGACTTAATTGATATCCATCAATTTGAGAACCCAAATATCACTAACAAACCGTTTTCAGAATCTGAAAACATTTTAGGAGATCATAACAAACTCCAATTGAATATAGGCAAACAAACTATAGAAATTGCTAAGATCAATCGCATTTACAATGGCTTGTAAATACAATTTTTAGTAATATTTACCTCAGAAATTTGAATTCGCCTTCTAGTCAGAAATCCTGCTGTCAAAATGTATCGAAATATAGCACAGAATTTAATTCATTTTATGAATGAATTTTGCATTACAAGCGGTAGGTCGAAGGATAATAGGAGAGGATGTTATTTTGTTTTGTATAATAATATGACGTCATGATACAAAATTTTCTAATACGAAAAGACTACAATGCCCTTGTCATACTTGGGGTTTGGAGTGGGCGTGGGTTGGATCGGGTCGATTTTTTTTTCAATCCAAACCCAACCCAACTTGATCGGTTTGATATAAAATTAACTCAATTCAACTCAACCCAACCCAATTATTGATTTAAATCCAACCCAACCCAAACCTATTTTGATCGATTTGAGTTGGGTTAGATTGGTCGATTTGGGTTTCGGTCCAATCAAAGTTAGATTCGATTTATTTGTTAAATTTGGATAATTTTTTAGAATTTGAAATTAATTGAAAATCTACGCTTTTTAAACACACATATAAGGAATTCTTTCTAAAAATAATGTATAAATAAATTTAAAATTTAAGAAGCATTTTCTTTTTTACAATTTTTTGAAATTCAATCACTTTATTATCATATCTTTAATTTTTATTTTAACGTCAAATAACATTGCATTTTAAATAGTGTTCATGTGAATCGATCTATATGAAGAAAATTGACATTTATATATTATAAGTCATTATCTTATCTTCACTATTATGTCTATTTAATTTATTTTTTTTATTTTAGATATTAATTTTTTTAAGTGAAAATTACACACAACCCTACATTTCAAGATGTGATTTCCAAAATCAGATTTGAAGTTTGATATTTCCAAAATCAGAAATTCAATTTAATATTTTAATAAAAATAAATATTAGAAATTATTTAATTAAGCTTTTTATAAAATAAATATTTCAAACCCTAAATTATATCTCTCTCACTTCCCTCTCTCTCTCTCTCTAATTCAATAATCATTCTCACACATTCTCTCTCTAAATCCGTCTCTGGCGACTCCCTCTCTCTCGTCTTCGGTGTCTCTCTATTTTTACAACTACCTTCACCTCTCCAGCGCCTCTCTCTCCACAATCACAACCCGCCGCAATCACACAGAGGCGTTGCACAGCGAGGTGGTGGTGGGGGTGTTGGTTGGAAATGGTGGTTTTGGCGACGGGCACCAGACAACCACTCTATTCAACGGCGACGGGTGCAGTAGTGCAGATCCAAGTGTTGGCGGCGTCGTGGGGGAGTTGTATTACTGGGGAATGAACTGAAGCAGATGCCCGGATCAAATCAGATCGCGATTTTTAGATTTGCAGATTCGACCGGGGATTTTTAGATTTGCAGACCACCAGACCAAATCAGATCGCGGTGTTGGTGGTGACGGCGATTTTCGGTGAATAAATTGGTGTTGTGGGCTGTATTGTGTGGTTGTTTGGTGGCGGTTTTGTAGTGTTGTGTGGTGGTGGCGGTTTTTGGGTGGGTTTTTGTGAGGTGGTGGGTTTTGGCTGCGATGGTTTCCGATCTGGAGGGTTTTGGTGTAGGTGGTTTGGGTGCGGTGGTTTCTGTTGATTTGTGCGGTGATGGGGTGGTGGTGGTGGTGGTGGTGGCTGCGGTAGTGGGGTTGGTTGCGGTGGTTTCCGATCTGGACGGTTTTGGTGTAGGTGGTTTGGGTGCGGTGGTAGAGGTTTGTGATCTGTGGTGGGTTTCAGACTTTTTTCTGTTGATTTGTGCGGTGGCGGTGTTGGTGGCTGTGATTTCCATATTCAGTTTGTGAGGTGGCGACGGGTTGTCGGGCGGTGGTCACAGATTATTTGGTTAACTGTGACCACAAAATTGGTTAATTTGTGATCAATAACAAATCTGTGACTTATTAAAATTTCGATATGTGACCTCGAAAAATATCTGTGACCTAATAATTTTGACCTGTGACCTTGAAAATAAATTGTGACTTATTAAAATTTCGATCCGTGACCTAATAAATTTTGATCTGTGACTTCGAAAAAAATCTGTGACCTAATAAATCTTGATCCATGACCTCGAAAAAAATTTGTGACCTAATAAATTTCGATCTGTGACCAAAATGTGAATCTGTGACCAAATTGTGTAAATATGTGACCTTAATTTGTTTAATTAATAAAATATATAATTAATTGAATAAATTATAAATATTTTTTAAATGAATATCTGATTTTAGAAATTTGAAACTTAATTTCTGATTTTGGAAATATACTATTCTTAAAGTGAGATTTAGGAAATTTTCCCTTTTTTTAATTCGTTGGGTTGGGTTGGGTCGGATTGGGTTTTAATTCATAACCCAAGACCCAACCCAACTTTAAATTCAATTTTTCAACCCAACCCAATCCAATTGAACTTAAAAAATCAATTCAAACCTATCAATTTAGTTTGGATTGGTCGGGTATCGAGTTTTTGCCCAGCTCTACTTGGGGTTCCCTTTCAGGATAAAATCGTTTGTACAGCCCCCTCACATATTGAGAGGGTCCACATAAATAAAAAAATGTGTGAACCCCCCTCATTGTGAGGGGACTGTAAAGATATACAGCATTTAATGCTGTACACCAAACATTATTCTCCTTTTTATTTATCAAATATAGTTAAGAAAAAGCCAAAAGAGAAAAAGAAAAATGTAGAAGAAGATCTCTCCTCCTCCTCCTCCTCCTCCTCCACCACCACCACCACCACCACCACCACCACCACCACCACCACGCATTGCCATCACAAAAATTCTCCATCACCCAAAAAAAGAGAGGAAAAGATGGACATTGCAATGTCCCAAAATTCCACACTATTTTCTATTCCTATTAATTTCAAATGTTTCAGATATCAAATGCTTAATATTTTAAATTCACGTTGAGCATGACGACAACGAAAATGATATTAATAAATTCATTTAGGTAGATATTTTTAAACCACTCTTGCTACTTCATCACTCGTCCGTCTTTCAACAAAGGTGGTGTGAAGTATGCTGCAAACAGTGACGAATTTAGGATCGGACTAGGCTGAATTACATGCCGACTCTCCAGCCCAAATACTAATAAAAAAAAATTTAATTTTGTTTTCATATTAATCAGTGCTAAACAAAAAATTTCGTATTAACCCGTATTAAATTTTTTTCAAGATCCGCCCCTAGCCACAAATTATTCGAATAAATAACTTTAGGTCATACTAGGTTGCAAAAATAAGAAGTTAATTTGAAATTCTTTTTGTTGACGATTTTCAAATATTTAAATTTGAATGCTTATTTCAATGCTTCGGTGAATGATTTTTCATTCTGATTAAAGCATTGCAAAGTACGCGATGAACAATGCTTTGAAGTTTGACATTATCGTCTCGTCACTCTTTATGTTTTTTTTTTAGATGATTACTTTTCACAGTCAGCAAAGGTTAATATATTAAAATCTTGAACAACCAAGGTCATTTTCGATAAATGCAAGGCGAAATGGGCCTTTTGATTAAAAGCCTTTTTATAATACTTTAGACGACTCCACAATGATCCACTGAAAAAAAAGAGAGAAGATTGTGAAGGGGAGAAATGGCGTCAGTGTTGAGAAATGCATTGAAATCAATCAGAGAAAAAGGAATTGGAAATTATTTCAGAGGGCTCAGAGAAGAAGGATACTTGTTTGTCGTCTTTCTCCCTCATCATAATTTTTTTTTAATAAACTTTCATTTTTAGCATAAAGATCTCTATTTTGAATCTGAGTCTCCTGGTGTGAGTTGTGACTTATATTGATTATTCTCCACGTTTTTTTTTATGTATTTTATTTCGGTTAATTACACGTGCATTCTTTCGTTGAGCTCAGTATTTTCAATATTTACCTGTTGCTAGGGTTCACGATCAATGAGATTGATGGTAAATTAACTTAATTATCAGATATTATTACACCATAATCAATCGAGTAATACTTCGGACTCGAGAAAGGGACTTAATATTCTGTTTTGTAAATTTCATGTAAGCTTTTGTAACATTGATTAGACTGCACATAGGATATAGATGGGTTCATCTGTAATTCCGTGGTGGTAAGGCCCATATCCTCTTCGTGTATTCTTTTCAATATTAATATACTTGGATAGTGACAATACCAAATCCCACATTCAGATTTTGAGATTTGCAGGTCTAAAATCCAATGTCCTTTACCCCCCCACTCCCCCACACCAAAAAAAAAAAAAAAAAAAACCAATTTGTGATACATATGACACACCCTTTTCAGTTTTGGTTTATTGAGTCTCATATAATGTAAAATTGTCAAATACATTATTTCTAGCTCTTACTTATTGTAATTTAATCATGTTCTAAAATTTTGCACTCGATGCTTCAAATAATGCCAAAGGAAATCTAAGCTAGTGGTCATCATATTAAATTTTTGCTAACAGATATGGCCTTTTGCATTTTTTTCTTGTAAATTATACATCTCTACTGATTTTTTTTTTGTTTCGTTTGATTTTCCACTGTACTTTCCAGGTCAGCACTTCTGGATGGAAATCTTATGTAAGTGGAATTGTAGTCTTTTTTCTTAATGAGCCTTTAATGATTGTGTAAAATGAAAAGAGCCAAAATTGTAAAAGTGGTGAATTAAGATTTCTTGAGAAAGTTCTGTCAATTTGTTGAGGATTGGTCAGAGACTTTCACTTTCAATATATCGGTTCTGTCACTTTGATTAATTGCTGTACATGTGTCTGTGTATCCCTTTGTAGTGCAATTTATATGCAAATGGGGCACGATATTAAGTTGTTTAGTTACACGAATGAAATAATTACAAATGAAGACATGTTCGTAGGTTTATATGAATCTAGTGGTTAGGTTTTCTGGTTTGGCGTAAAACGAATTTCTTAGGAATCTATATTAATAGAAAACTGTCTACGTGAAATTTCTTGTTTATCTTTCATTCTGGTTGTTTAGATACTATGAAGTATGTGATAGATTCTGTTTAATTACCCAGCAAATTAGAACTCCCACGAAGGTAATTAAACTACAGAGAATTGAAGAATGAATGAGCAGGTTTCGAGAGCTGCTCCTCTCCTAATGACTCAGACCTTTCTATTTTCTGAATACCCAATCGCTCCTTTTTCCCCCTTATTTATTAACCCCTATGACATTAGCCTAACCAACTCCCCTGCTCCAGATCTAACAACCCATATTCCCGCCCAATCCCTTTACACCTTTTACTTGTGACGCCTCTGGTAAGTGAGTGTAATGGGAGGTTTATCAATACCTCCGGCCAATGAAAGCACCTTGTACCCAAGGTGGGACGCCGGAAACTGAGAGTTGTTCAGCAAAAAAGGCTCCCACGAGGCTTTGAAGGACGAAAGATCTTGCCACTAAATGAGCACTTCTGGTCCGGACTTGTCACGATCACTAGCTGGCTTGATTCCCAACACTTCCGCAGGATACACCTTCCACTCCAAATCTTGGGCGAGTATTGGGGGAAGAGGTTGGGTGGAAGTGGTAGGCCCTACCGCCTTCCTTAGTTGAGAAACATGGAACACCGGGTGAATGTTAGTCCCTTCTGGAAGTAGGAGTTTATAAGCCACAGTCCCAATTTTCCAGAGAATGGTATAGGGACCAAAAAACCGGGGTGCTAATTTCTCATTAGCACGTTTGGCCAACGATCGCTGTCAATATGGTTGGAGCTTGAGGTACACTAGATCCCCTGCAGCAAAGTGTAACTCCCTCCTCCCAGAATTTGCCACCTTCTTCATCCGATTCTGGGCCTTTTCTAATTGTAGCTTCAGGGCAGAAATCATTTCATCTCGCTGCTGCAACAACTGATCAAGATCTGCCACGGGGGTGTGTTGAGTTCCGTAGCGTATGACTGGAGGAGGATCTCTTCCATAAACCACCTTAAAGGGAGTGGTTTTGGTGGACGTGTGAAACGAGGAATTATACCAAAATTCAGCCCACAGAACCCAGTCTGACCAAGTACGAGGGTGGCTGTTCGCAAAGCATCTGAGATAGGTTTCCAAACAATGATTTACCACTTCCATTTGCCCATCGGACTGTGGGTGATAGGTTGTGCATCTTCGAAGATGGGTGTCCTGGAGACGGAAGAGTTCGGTCCAGAAAAAACTGAGAAAAACCTTGTCCCTGTCGGACACTATGGAACACGGAAAGCCGTGCAATTTTACAACCCCATTGATGAATGCTCCAGCAATAGACTTAGCCGTGAAAGGATGCTTTAATGGCAAAAAATGAGCATACTTGCTCAGTCAATCCACCACCACTAAGATGGTATCCCAGCCATGTGATTTGGGCAAGCTTTCAATAAAATCCATGGTTATGTCTTCCCAAATTGCCTCCGGTATTGGTAACGGCAGCAACAACCCCGCTGGTGACAGGGTTCAATACTTGATTTGTTGGTAAACTGAACAAACTTCCACAAACCCTTGTATGTCTTTCTTCATGCCTGCCCAAAATAACTCTCCTGCAAGGCGCTTGTAAGTTTTTAACACCCCTGAATGGCCTCCTAGAGCACTGCTGTGGAATTCTTGGAGTATCCTGGGAATTAAATCAGAATCTTTAGGCAAAACCAACCTCTGTTTATGTAGCAAGCAACCCTCTTTCACTGACCACCCTTCGATAGACAAAGGATCCTTAAGTAGCGCGTTCCGGATGCTGGCCAGCCTTTCGTCAGCCCCTATCTGACCCTGTAATTCCTTCAAATCCAGCACCTTCGATACAGTCATCACCGCGAGTTCGGTCCCTGTGGAAATTTTGGACAGAGCATCGGCAACCTTGTTCTCAAGACCCGGCCTATAATGGATCTCGAAGTCATAGTTCAGCAGCTTGGTGACCCACTTTTGATGCTCAACACAAACCAGCCGCTGTTCTAACAAAAATTTCAGACTCTTTTGATCAGTGTGCACCACAAAATGCCTCCCTAGAAGGTAATGTCTCCATTTTGTATGGCTAGTACTATAGCCATGAGTTCTCTCTCATAGATGGATTTAAGCTGGGCTCGAGGTGATAAACCTTGGCTAAAAAAAGCAATAGGCCTTTACTGCTGGGATAGGACTGCTCCCAACCCGTCTCCTGAAGCGTCGGTTTCTACTATGAACGGCAAGGAGAAATCTGGCATAGCTAAGACTGGAACTTTCGTCATAGCTTCCTTCAACCTCAGAAAGGCTTCCTGTGCCTCGTGATCCCACTTAAAACTGTCTTTCTTCAACTGTCTGGTAAGGGGTTCAGCCACCTTTCCATACCCTTCCACAAATCTTCGGTAATACCCCGTCAACCCTAAAAATCCCCTCAATGCTTTAAGTGTCTGAGGTATTGGCCAAGTCTACATGGCAAGAATTTTCTTAGGATCAGTAGAATCTCCTTGTGAACTGATCAAAAGTCCCAAATATTTCAGTGTTGAACTACCAAATTCACAGTTTTTCCTGTTGGCAACCAACTTCTGCTCCTTTAATATTTCGAACACCCTTCTTAAATGCTCACTGTGCTCTTCCAGTGAATGGCTATAAACTAGGATGTTGTCAAAGAATACTAACACGCATCTTCTCAACAAACCCTTAAACACCTTATTCATCAAGGATTGAAATGTCGCCAACGCATTAGTAAGGCTGAAGGGCATTACTAAAAACTCATAATGCCCCTCGTGAGTTCGAAAGGCTGATTTGTATTCATCTCCAGCCTTGAGGCGTATTTGATGATAACCTGATTTAAGATCCAGTTTAGAAAAGATTGTGGCGCCGTGCAACTCATCTAGTAGCTGATCAATAACCGGAATTGGGAAACGATTAGGTATAGTGGCCTGATTTAACGCTCGGTAATCCACACAAAATCTCCATCCACCATCTTTTTTCTTAATGAGTAATACCGGACTGGAGAAGGGGCTGATACTTGCTTGAATGATCCCAGCTTCCATCATTTCAGTCACCATTTTCTCTATCTCAGCCTTTTGTGCATGGGGGTATCTATAAGGCCTCACACTAATGGGTTCACTACTCTCCTTCAATGTGATAGCATGCTCATGATCCCGCAAGGGTGGCAACCCGGTTGGAGTCTAAAAACAGACCCGTATTTTGCAATCAACTCCTGTATGGACTGGGAAGTGTCATAGGCAGGTTGTTGCTCATCCACTTGCACGGAACATAGTTCGATCATCATTCCTTCTCCTTCTTTCTGCATCGTCTTAATCATAGTCTTTAAGGAAACCAAGGATTTACTCAGCCCTTCCTCTCCCTTTAACGTCACTGTGCTACTGCCCAGAGGTATCTTCATTTCCAGTAAACTCCAATTTACCTACATGGTTCCCAAGGTGCTGAGCCACTGTACTCCCAAAATCACATTCGAACTGCCCAAGTCTATGGGTAAGAATTCCTCTACGACCATCAGGTTCTGCAATTGTAAAACCACTCCTCTGCATTTTCCCTTTCCTTTCACTGCCAGCCCAGTACCTACCTGTACCTTATATCCATTTGTCTCTGTTACTGGAAGATTTAGCTTCCGGATTAGCTCCCATAACATGAAATTATGAGTAGCCCCGGAGTCAATCAAGACCACCACGTCTTGTCCTTCCACGATACCCTTTACCTTCATGGTTTTAGGTGAGGTCAAACCCACCACTGAGTTCATTGGCAGCCACACCCTCCAGTTCACCACCGCTAATTTTTCCTTCCAGCACTTCTACCTCTAATTCGCCCTCCCCCGCTTCTTCATTAACCAGTAACACGTGTAATTCCTTGTTGCAACACTTGTACCCGGCGTGGAATTTTTCATCACAACGAAAACATAATCCCTTGTCCTTTTTAACTTGGATTTCGGCCTGGGTCAGCCGCTTGAATCCAAAGGTGTTGTTCAGCAGACTAGTTCCCAGCTTCTCAGATCCATTAATTCCTCTCGTCACCTGCCACGAAATGGTTCGTTGTTCTACCCGTACCGGATTAGGAGCATTCAGATTCCTAAACCTCGGCCTCTCCTTCTCTTTTACCTTGGCGATACGAGTGTTCCTATCCTCCACCCGTTGGGCCAAGTCCATAATTTGTGGCAGACCTACCGGGTTCGTCATCAACACTTCAGCTTGAATCTCTTCTTCTAACCCGTTAACGAAGACCCCTTCGAGTATGTCGTCACCGACGTTTTTTAGGGGTGCAGCCATGATTTCAAACCTCTCTCTAAATTTCGCCACCGTTCCAGTTTGCCTAATGGCTAAGAACCTTTGTTGCAAGGTTCCATACTGTGTATCCCGAAACCTCTCCAACAGCAGTCCCTTCAGGTCGGACCAACTGTGTATTGATCGTCTGCCATCTTCCCATTGGAACCAGGACAAGGCGCACCCTTCCATACACACACCGACCGCCACAGCTCTATCTCTGTCATTGAGCTTATTCATGCGAAAATATTGTTCAACCCGAAATATCCAAGAGTCAGGGTCGACTCCATTGAACAGTGGTAATTCCAGCTTCCTGTAACTTCCTTTGATAGAACCCATCCCCGTCTTCTCAGGTGTTACGAATTCGTCAGTCATCGGCGTCCCTATGGTAGTAGCCGATTTCATTCCACTGCCTTCCTCGCCCTTGTCAAAGGTTTCCAACGGAAATCCTTTCCGCATCCTTGCGAAGGCTCGGAGCCCTTCGTTTAACTCTTTCCTGCCCGGCTCGCCTCCACCTTCTCGTTCATCTCCCTCCGGCCAATCGCGAGACTTGCTTCCAATTTCTCATTCATTTTGCTCAACTCCGTTCCCAGTAGTTTCACGCTATTTTCCAATGCCTCCATCCGATTGTCCATTCTCGTAACTGGCATTTGAAAATCAAAATCTGACTACTCTGATACCAATTGATAGATTCCGTTTAATTACCCAACAAATCAGAACTCCTACGAAGGTAATTAAACTACAGAGAATTGAAGAATGAATAAGCAGGTTTCGAGAGCTGCTCCTCTCCTAATGACTCAGACCTTTCTATTTTCTGAATACCCAGTCGCTCCTTCCCCCCCCCTTATTTATTAGCCCCTATGACATCAGTCTAACTAACTCCCCTGCTCCAGATCTAACAATCCATATTCCCGCCCAATCCCTTTACACCTTTTACTTGTGACCCCTCTGGTGAGTGAGTGAGTGTAATGGGAGGTTTATCAGTATGTTTCTTCTAACAAGATAATGAATAAAAAATTATTGTTTCTCGACCTTATAATTGTAAGGATGGCGGTTTTTCTCTTTAATGACAGTTATGCATTGTAGATTCATTTAGTTGTTGAAAACAGGAGGTGTAACTAATGAGAGGATATAATATAGCTTAGATGACTTTAAATCTTTTCTGGAACATAAAGCTTTTTAGTCCGTACATATAAAAGTGTTTGTCGTACCTATAAGGTTAAAAGGGAGTCTTGCAGAATAGTCACTAGACGTAATATGCTTTATGGTGCTGAGCGTGGAGCCGCTCAAGGGAAAAATGTCTATAAGTGGTTCTAAGTATGTTACGATGGATATCTGATCACACTATGGATAGCATAAGAAATGAGAATCTACACTAACTATTGAGGATGGCATAAATTTGGGATAAATTGACAAAATGATGCTTAGCCCTTGTTTGATCTCCATTATTTTCAAAATACATTTTTCTCTTTCTTCTTTTCTACCACACATTTTTCAATAAAATAATATTACATACAAATTCAAAATTTTTCCTTATTTTTTAATTACACATTCTCCATCAATTTACTATTCAAAATTGCATCCTTAACCAAAAATGGGGCTCAAACAGGCTATTAGATGATTTGATTATGTCAGACTTAAAATAAGCCCTTTTCATAAGGATGATCAATCTCGTGGAATAGGTTAGAAGATGGAGATGTAGACCAAAATTAGCATAATCCATTGTGGTTGTGAAGAATCTGATTTCATTGGATCTTCCCATGGAAACAGTGGTGTTGATCGAGGTGGCAAAAAAATTCACATGGTCGCCCCCAATATTTGTTAGAAGAAAGCTTAGTTTGTTTTCATAGTTGTATATTTATACAGGGGGTTTCCAAAGCTTAGTTTCCACAATTCCATATAATTTTGGTCTATGCCTACGAGCACCAAAATTCAACTAGCATGAATTATTGGGACACTTGTATGAAAGTGCCAACTGTCTTGAGGAAATTGATGACTTTTCACTCTCAAGTAAAGCTCAAATCTGCCTAATATTTCCTCCTTTTCTCTTCTCCTGATTTTGATTATACTTTATCATCCTATCTTTTTTCTTGCCTTTTCCATTTTTAGCCCCTGTTTGATAGCCATTTTTGGGGAAAAAATGAATTTTTTTGATGTGATGGATGGTGAATATGTGATTGAAAAAGAAGGAAAAGTTATTGATGTGATGGAAAGTATTATTTTATTGAAAAATGTGTGGTTGAAAATGAATAGAAGAATGAGAATGAAAAAAAAAATGTGTACACTGTTCTTCCTCCATTTGTAAATTCTTTTAGAAATATAGACAGAGAGGAAGAAAAGAATGATTTGCAAAGTTTATGATGAATTTATATTGGCGCGATAGCTTGCTATGGATTGGGGTTTAGATTCTTTATCTCTCTATTAGTAGGGACTGATGTTGTTGATTGTTTAGTTCTAGCAACTTGCTGATGTGTGTTTGTTCTGTGTTGGTTAATGACATAATTGATTGCCGTCAACTGAAATTTTGCTTGTTATTTGGATTAATTCAGGCAAACCAAGATTCACAACATAGGGGCAACGCTTGTTGGTGTGGACAAGTTTGGTAATAAGTATTACCAGAAACTTGGAGATACTCAATATGGTCAGTGCTGCTTCTAATTTTATTTTTTGTATTTAGAGTACAACTTCCATTTTTTTTCTAGGTGTCAATTATTATTTTCATCTGGCTGCATTGGAGAATCCTTTACTTGGGCATAAATATTATCTATAGAACAATGGTATGATTGCATTTTTCTCAAGATGCTTACTTTCAAGCTTAGAGATTCTTCCCCCATTATTCATTTATAATAGATATTTTAAATTAACTTGGTGTGTATCTGCTCTCGCATATCAGTGGTTAGAAATTCTTCCCTATCAAAAATTATGCCCATTTTATGTCAGAAACATTTTCTTTTCAATTGCATCCACGTGCATGTTGAGTTTAAGACTTCATTGAATAAAAATCATCACGGATGATGTTAGCAGTTTTGTTTCAATTTCAGGCAGACATAGGTGGGTGGAATATGCTTCTAAGAATCGCTACAATGCTTCTCAAGTCCCGCCAGAATGGCATGGTTGGCTTCATTTTATAACTGATCATACAGGAGACGAGGTGAGTTTAGGTCCCAATTCAATGAACGTTTTGACATGTATGCTGAGATGCTCATCTAGACTACGTTTCATGTAGCTGCTATTGTTGAGGCCGAAGAGATATGGAGTCGAACACAAAGAAAACTTCTCTGGGGAGGGGGATATGTACATTTATCACTCCAAGGGACATACCCTTAACCCTGGGCAAAGAGACTGGACCAGATACCAACCCTGGCAACCCAAGAAGGCCTAAGTGCCTCGTTCTTTAAAACAAGCTCCAATCAAGCTTAGAAAAAGTAAATGGATGTCTCTCTTGTTTTCGTTATAAATAAATTTGGGTACTTATTGTTTTGAATGGTTCCATTCCATGATACAATTAACGATCATGGTTTTCCCATCCAGAGTGCATTTTGAGACCTTTACGTTGATGAATGTTTTTTAATAGATCAATGCCTCGACTTACACTGACAAAATATTTATCATGCATTATTTTAAATTGAAATATTTGTTCAATTTGAGGTGACTGTTAGTTTACTTCAACTAGTTTCCACGATTATTATTTATTGAATAATCTTTGCAAAGCAATCTAAAGTTGGCTTCAACTAGCTTCTTCATTTTTGCACTAATGTGTATTGTGTTAAAACTCGAACACTCAAGAGATTTGTTGGACAAGTGGATTCATATCTTTTATAGCCAACATGGTCCTTGGTCCTTGGGGCAAAAGCATTTTGTTTAGCTTTACATATGTCGTGATGAATCATTTAAAATACATCGGTGGGATACGCTTGGACACATTGAAGCATCTTGTACGGTCTAATGCTAGTAGAAAGAAATATTTACTCGTGGTTGGGGCATGCCTTTTATTTGACAAGGAATTTTGCTACTTTAGGATTGTTATAATTACAGTTGTTCACTGATATTCGATCGTCAATTCTCTTGTCATCAGATTATCAACTTACTTGACTTTCTAGTACTGAGCAGGCATCAAGCGTACCCACCCACTTGTGTCGATTTTGGAGACATGTACCTTCTTGTTTAAAAGTCGTTTGAGTGCACATGTGACCGAAATGTGCTCAACATGGGCCTATTTGCACCCATTGTGTAAGTATGGGGATACGATTGCAAACAAAAATAAACCGGGGCCTACCTAGTTTGAATGTTTGGGGACCTCATCTGCAAATTACCCAAAATTTAAGAACTACAAAACCGGGTTCGACGATGTTATGAAGTGGAGGCAGAAATATCATATTAGGGTTTAACTGCTAATTCTTTGCCGTGATGGCGAAATTCAACGTGGTACAGAAGCGGCGGAGGGCCGCAATAGCGGACCGGAAGAGACAAGTGCACGGTGAACCATCCACCGGAAAGCTCCGGCAAAAGCCCCAACCGCTCTCCATCTCCGGCAAGCGAAAGCGCAAGCTCTTCAAGAAATGGCGCCGGGTCTCTTTTATAATCATATATGAAATTCAAAGCCTCTTTGGAGTTTGTACGCATTGTGTTGTTTAATATTGCTAACATCGTTTTAACTGGTTTGGGAAAAACAGGAGCAAAAGGAGGGAGTGAAGGAGGGTTTAATTACTATGCAAGATGTCGAGATGGCTGTTGCTGATGGTACGCAATTAATAATCCATTGTTAACTAAGATTAATTGAGCAAAATTAGCTAATTTATTGAATGATTTTGTTCCTGTTTAATTATTCAGTGTCGTATAACTGATTGTCAACTATATTAGTTAATTTCTGATTGATATAAATCAATTAAAAAAATTATTAGCAAATAGATGATGGAATTATACAAGTAATTTAGTGAAAGGATGTGTATGATATGAAGAGTGTTCATGAATCAGTTTTGAGTTTTTGGTCACATATTCAAAAGGCTACAATTTTCTGTCCGCGTTGTGAATCAGTTTTGAGTTTTTGGTCACATATTAAAAAAGCTACAATTTTTATGGAAATTAGGTACATTGCAAGATGCCAATAAACCTTCTGTTAAATTCCCGATGAAGAAGAGTTCAAAACTGAAAGTAAAGCAGTTGAAGAAGACAGGTAAATTCTAGTGTACACCCTTCTATGCAACTCCTGCTTCGATTTTTATAAATTATAACCCATGTTTAACGTTTTTAATAGTATCTACCATTGAGTCATCATCTTTGCTAGGTTGTTTATTTTCCAAATTTACTATTTATCATTTATGAATAAACAAATTCATTCAAAACTTTGTATTGATTTGAGTGAATTTGTTGACTTGTCATCTTTAGGAGGTGGATTATTTTTCATGATTTGTGGGGTGTTATGAATCATGAGAAGTAATTAGGATCCACCCGATAAAACAGTTTTTTTTTTCAAAACAATTTAGTCCAGGATCAGCATGCATATGCTTCTCTTATATGCACAACAACAAAACAAATTAAACTTGGCATAGTACTTGAGCATAATCCTATCATATTAGATAATCTTCATTGAATAAAGCCCCTTAAAATTCATGTCTTTTAGGGCTTTGGTTGTGAAAACGTTTCTAAATTGAACAGATTCTACAGCAATATGTTTTAATGTTTTTTCTCGTGATATTAGCTTGTTTAATAGGTAATGAAGTGTTGTAATTTTGATTCCAGTAAATTTTCAGATTTCAACATATTCCCCTATGTCACAATGTTGAAATAGGGGGCAAGGGGGTGTTCTACATTCAGTTTATCATGCAATGAATGTTAAAATGTACGTAAATTGAGTTTTAGCTGTTCATTGCTCATGTGAGTATTGACTTTAACCCCCAGCTCTCTCTTCAGGTAAGAACAAGAGAAAATCTCAAAAACCGGCTGCAAAAACTTCCATGGATGCTATGGTGGAGTAAATGGTGAAAGCCAATGTAGGAACCGAAGGAATGCCCTGACTGAGGATTTCTGTTGTTAGTCATCTCGTTTTAGTTTCTTAGATACACTGCCAGTGGTCTTTGTATGATCAATGCCGTAAAACGATATAACAGTTTTTGTTCACTTCGTTCTCTCTTATCCGGTGTTTCAATTTATGTGGGATTACTTTTTTTTTACAAGAGAGTTAATGAGAAGAATAGTAGAATGGAATGCTTGTACTACAGTTATCCTAATTTAGTTCAGACAACTCTTTCATCAGGGCGTATTAATTCAAATTGATGCTTTAAAGTAAGAATTAGAGGAAAACATAATTAGCATCCATGGTAAAAATAACTTCTGATGCATCCAGAATATAACTAGCAATGAAAAACAAGTGTCTGGAAATAGTTTACAAGAAACTCTTTGATCAGCAGAGTATCGCCTAATAAGCTACACCAGACAGTCGTAAGAACTGCTTTAGTGGGTCACAATTAACAAAGAAAGTCGTCTACTTCCGAAACAAGCCTGAACTCTGGAGAGTCCTGCAGTAATCAGCAATAATTGGAGAGTTCTTAACTTGTTCCCATATTTTGGCAGAATTCTTCAACCAGTCACGTTCAGACACAATCCTTGAGAAAGATGGACCACTGGTAGATAAAACCTGGAAATTTGAAATTTGATGCTCAAATGGCAATTATAACACTGAAACTTTGATGTTATAGTAACATTCGAAAAATAATGTTCATCCCAACTCCCACAAGATGTGTGAAGATGAGTGGCCTAGGGAAACATAAATGCCTATGCAGGGTCGAGAGAGAGAGACCTGATCCCTTACTTTCCACAGCATAGAAATATAGCTCTCATACTGTGGTCTTGAGGAGTCGTCTCTACCCTTGGATGGTATTAGAAACAATTTCAGGTTGGAATCCATGTCATCATTTTGAATGTCAGAAGAGTGAGCCTCTTTTGATGCATCTCGGCTTTTCAATCTCATTAATGAAGAAGAGCTAAAACCTCGTGCAAGTGCCTTCTTCATTTGTACAAAATTTTGTGGAGTAACATCTCTGTCACAAAGCCTACACAAGAAAAAAGCATAACAAATTAGCTCTTCTATTTTACAAAACATCCCAAACATGATAATCTCCCCCACAATCATCCTAATCTTAAGCGATCAAGCATGTAGACGGTTTCAATAAAACCAATTATATAGGCATGTCACCCAGCATAAGATTTCAGAATAGGCATGTCTGTCCCTAGTATTATATTATACGGTGAGAAATTGATATAGCTTAACAAACCTTGTATGCACAAAAACTGGGGCTGCAATGTACTCATCTCCACCCTCTAGAAGTTTATCCTTTTCTTTATCAGCACCCATAGTAGAGCTCTGTGGATGAGAAAAGGTCAAGGAAGATGGGTCGGGTATGCCATGTTTTAATAAATCCACCTGCCACCAGGTAATGACGTTACAGATTCATATTAGAGGTCCAGAAATATAGTTACAAAATAATATCATGGCAGTATCAAATCTTTCTTTGATACATCCAAAGCAGTAAGAAGGAGAAACAAAAAATGAAACGAACAATCAAGAAAACAGAGGAGATGTTTGTAAACAAAATGCTATTTGTCAAAATACTGAAGAATTTCACCCATTGTAGACATTCCCAAAACTGTGGGATAAAGAGATAACTATGAAAATGATATAAAAATGGCAATAAAAAGGCAACAATCAATCCCATTGGCCATGAAATTGACAAAGTGGGTTTCTGCTTGTGATTTCAATCAATATAGAAATCAACCTAATTGCTATATGTTCTCAAATGACCATAAAATTGTATTGACAAGAAGTTTCAAATAATAGTAGCAAATCAAGAAAACACAATCATCAAACTAAAGACACGAAGTTAATATAGAAAAAAGGAAGTGCTAACAAAGAGATTGAAAGAACTGATTACCGTCGACATCAAGTGCCACATGCTAGCATCATGAACTCCCTCCGATACCACCAAGATTATATGACAAATTGATGCAAGAAGAACGCCAAGCTAGAATGATTCCTTGCAGCAAGGATTAAATAATAACTTCAATTATCATAGTATAATATTCTTAGAACTATACACCAGTTTTTAGGACCATGGAACAAATATAATTTACAATTCATCAAAGCATTTACCTGGATACTCATCAGTTCATGAGCCAACTCTGCAGACAGAGACTCACCACTTATTACAGATACCGTAGATGAACCATCTGGCCGGATCATCTCGGCTAACACAGAAGGACTAAACACAGGCTGCATATAATAAGAAGTTTAAGCAATAAAAGCACAATTCTTGAAAGGGAAACTCATTTCAATTCATAATCTTTAACAATCAAAGCAATACAACAACCCTTAAAATAGCAACAAAGTATAAAACCTGAGTGTCCAGAAGTATAATCCTTTCAGAGGAAATCCTAGGCTCAATACCAACAGTACAGTGCCTTCCCGTTGCTCTTGTTTCCTCCGATTCAACAGCAAATGGGGGTAGCATTCCTGTAAACCATGCACAAAGTCAGCTCATCTTTATCATCCACATTTATAATTTGCATCAGAATGTCCCCGAAAGAAGCCATCTTTCCCACACTTAGCACAAATCTAGATTTTTATTTTATTACACAAGCATATATAGAGTACAGATATGCAGACCGACGCACCAGATGAGGAAGGATCAAAACCATAGATTTCATTCAAAATGGTTGATTTGCCCACCCCAGGCGGTCCAATCACACCCACAACAGTGAAATCTGTGTTATCTGTTAAAAACTGCAAAACAATTACCAACCCAGAAAAGAAAAACAATCAGCACACCTATAGAAAACAACTTCAACAAGTTGTTGGGGAGAGAGACAGTTTGTGTGCTGACCGGAAGGAATCGTTCGATCTGGAAATCCCAGGAATCTGAGAGGAGGTTAAGAGACCCAATGGATTGAAGGCGTGACCGGAGTGAAGCGGAGTCGTCATCGTGACCGCCACCGCCTCCACGGTTGAATTTACCGGAGGTGACGAGGCCAGGCTTCGTTAGTAATATCTTGGGACCTTGTGTCGGGTTCGAAGAGCCGCTGCCTGCCATGTCTCTGTACAGGACTGTATTTGTCGTACAAGAGTTTTTTTTTTCTTTTGTACCAACTAACCTATGTTTTATTTTTCTTTCAAATAACTTGTGTTAAAAATTGTTTGCCTGAATAAAATTTGTTTAGGAATTCTGTCTATACTTCCAAGGACTTGTAGACAGACGGACTATCTTGACACCCTACCTGCCGAAGAAGGTGCGGATGAAATTGATCGACTATGCTGCCAAAACTTGGGAACAGTACCAAAAGGAGGTATTGGGGGTTGATGACTGTGGTTCACAAACACATTATGGAATCCAAGTTCGATCTTTTAGGGAAAATTTTGACGCCAAAGCCTCAACTTAGCATGATACATTAATACTGACGTCTATGACGATAATTGGGGATGATGAGAGAGTTTGCTTAATATGATTTTATAGTTGGTCGACCGACAACAAGTTCGTGTATTCAGCAAATGATCTTAGAAATTGAGTTTTTTAGGAACCGCATTATAGGGATCTTATCTAAGGAGTTAAGAAGCTCCTACTAAGATAAAAGGTTAATTCCCTGAATTGTCACTAAACTTTTCTTTAAGTTCTCATGGGTTACTAAACTTAAAAACTACCTCGTTAGTCACTTAATTTTGAAAATTGGTACCCAATCCATCATCATTGGGTAAACGACGCTTGTAAAATTGGAAGGAATTGATGAGATGTTTAATGGTATGGCTTACGTGACACACATTTGAAAATTATAAATTAGATTTTTATATAAATCATGCTATAATTAGTTAGAAACTATAATAATGCAACTCATAAAGTTTGTGAGATTCATATTTCAAAAAGCTCTACATTTGGATAAAATCAAGCATTCAACAATCATTAACAAAAACCCAAATATGCATTGAACGATTTGTGAATAAAAAACGATCAAATACTTGTAGATTCGTGCTCAACATCATCAAATCCTTTGAATTTTGCAAGCGTCATTATGTAGTACAAATTTTCAAAGTTAAGCAATTTAATTGGGCAATTTTCATGTTTAGTGACCATTTAGGGAATTAACACTAAGATATACGACAATCGTAGCCCATTTGGTGAGGAAACATATGGACTGGAGGACCATATATCTGTTGGGTCTAAAACTTTGTGGACTTGATATTTGGAGATGTTACCTTTATTACAAATCAAACAAAGTGTCATTTGGAGGATGGGGACGTCAGTTATGAAAGTTTTGATTAACTGATCAAAAGACGTCTATTGGTGTCGCTTGAGTTTTTCTTGCTAAGTCTAATTTTAGGGAGGACATGCTTGGTGAGAAAAAAACCAGCCTCCTTTATGTTTTCGTCTCCACGAGGGCAGCCAGTGGGCTATCCTTATGTGCTAATTAAGTAATCCTTAGGGGCCGCAAAGACAACTAAAGGCTTACTTTAAGCACCTCTAGGGAGGGTTAAAGTACTCGTACAAGGTTGGGAACCCAGCGAGTGACATTAGGTCTTTGTTGGGCACCTAAAGGGCCTTAAGGTTACCAATAGAGCATTGCTATGCTTCGAAGGCTACGATAAGGATATATTGATAGTTCTAAGCCGAATGAATTATCGAGGAAAGCACTCTAAAGGTTTGATATACTAACTCTTATGCGTTGGCTATGGTTCTATCCTTGCCACAAGATCAATTGGCTGAAAATGCAATGTTGATATTTGGGAATAAGTATCACGTGAAGGCACTTCTAGTTAGCCAGGGCTAGACAGTCATAATTTAATGTCCCTACTTGGACTAGGCAACACGAATTAATGAATGTCGTAAACTGGCACTGATGAAGGATAGGCGACATGCATTAAGCTAAAATACATTTACAAAATGATGAGTATATGAATTGAATTGTGGGGTTAATACGTCAGATGGAATTAGGATAGCTCTATTTCAACAATTATGCTTCGAGAAGATTATATGTTGCGCATGAGCATGCAAATAAGCTAGAAGACGTGCATTACGAACACACGAACATCTTGGCACCAAGTGTAGTACAGTGATGCGTTTGATTATTTACACGCTGGTAAGTTTTGTAGTTGAAATATGCACTGAGTTATGTCTAAACTCTTGACGAAAGTTGATGTCAATTTCTACGTTGATGCAAAAAATAATCTGATGCGATACTTACTAATTTGGCTATTATCATTTTGACATTCATAGTTAGCCTCTGTTTGGTTGAGATTAAAATTAGATTTTTAGTAAATTTTGATAAATTTAATGAAATGTGTTGTTGAAAAGATTTTTAATCCCTAGCTAAATAGATTACCAACTCTGGCCTAAATCGTTAGCAGCACAAAAGGGGTAGTTTAAAATCGCTTCAAATTCGAGCTATTGTTACAAGTTGTCAGCTCAAATGCGATTTTAGTTGACAATGGAGCCAAAATATCACTAGAGTAAGAACACTCGAATTTCATCTTCTTCCTCGATTGAATTCCACTCAGATTTTTCTGTCCAAAAACCTATGTGAAATGGATATATTGAAGTCCTCATTTCTTCACTCAACTCCATTGAATCCAACTCCAAAACCCGCCAAAAATGGGACCCGGAAACCCACAATACTCTGTTCCATCAAGCCCGACCCATGGTCTCTCAGCGACGGCAATTCTTCCAACCTCAACAAACCAAAACCCAAATCGAAAAACCCCAAGAACCCTCTTTCCGATGACAACGCTCGACGCATAATCAAAGCCAAGGCTCAGTACTTGAGCGCGTTGAGGCGGAACCAGGGCTCACGCGCACAAACGCCCAAGTGGATTAAAAGGACTCCCGAGCAAATGGTGCAGTACTTGGAGGACGATAGGCATGGGCACCTTTATGGGCACCACGTTGTTGCTGCTATAAAGCGTGTGAGAAGCCTTTCTGGGAAGGCGGAGGGGACGTTTGATATGAGGGAAATAATGGGCTCGTTTGTTACGAAGCTTACTTTTAGAGAGATGTGTGTGGTTTTGAAGGAGCAGAAGAGTTGGCGTCAAGTCAGAGACTTCTTTGCATGGATGAAATTGCAGGTTGCTTTCTCTTTGTTATTTTCGCCATTTTTTGAATTTTTGATTGGAATACTAAGAGCCACATTTTATGCTTATTTGATGAACTTTGACAATTGAAGAGCTAAGTAGAAAGAAATCTCATTTCGGTTGTGCAGTTGTGCTTCTGTACTATTAGTACATGATTTCACTTTTCTCCTTTTAAAACTAGTGGAAATGGTTTGTGTCAATTGAAAAAAAGAATGTATAATCGATATCATTATATTCATTGAATTATATGAGTATAATTCATTGAGTTATCCTTTTCCTTTTTCATACAGTTTTAAATTTATGTTTATTTGCTTCTTGTTCTTGTAAAATTGCTTATAATAGCAGGGTTTTTTAGGATATCATGTGTTTTACTTTTTCTGGCTCTTTTTCCTTTTTGAATTGTGGAATTATGTTAAAAGATTCACATATTAATTGAGTGTAATGCTAGATTAATGGTCTAACAGTTAAGCTACCGGCCCAGCATTATAACCTACACAATTGTCTTGCGTGCATATGGACAAGTTGGAAAGATCAAACTAGCTGAACAAACTTTCTTGGAGATGCTTGAAGCAGGGTGTGAACCTGATGAAGTTGCTTGTGGCACCATGTTGTGTTCATATGCCAGATGGGGGCGTCACAAGGCTATGCTCTCATTTTATTCTGCTGTACAAGAGAGAGGGATAACGACTTCCATTCCTGTCTTAAATTTTATGCTTTCATCTTTGCAGAAGAAATCATTACATGAAAACGTCATATATATCTGGAGGCAGATGATTGATAAAGGGGTGGTCCCTAATCATTTTACTTACACAGTTGTCATTTGCTCACTTGTGAAAGAAGGTCTTGCTGAAGAAGCTTTTAAAATTTTTAAAGAGATGAAGAATTTGGGATTTGTGCCTGAAGAGGCAACATATGGCCTTCTAATCAGTTTATTCTCCAAAAGAGGTGACAGAGATGAAGCTCTCAGCCTTTATGAGGACATGAGATCGCGAGGAATAGTGCCCAGCAAATTTACCTGTGCTTCACTTCTAACATTGTACTATAAGAACAGGGATTATTCTAAAGCCCTTTCCCTTTTCAGTGAAATGGAGAGGTATGGTGTTGTTGCTGATGAAGTCATCCACGGTTTACTGATTCGTATATATGGTAAATTGGGACTTTATGAGGATGCACAAAAGACTTTTGAAGATATTGAGATGTTGGGCCTACTTAGTGATGAAAAAACATATACAACAATGGCACTAGTTCATCTCAATTTCAATAATTTTGAGAAGGCATTAGACATAATGGAACGGATGAAATCTAGTAAAATTTTATTCTCTAGATTTTCTTTAATTATATTGTTGCAATGCTACACAATGAAAGATGACCTAACATCTGCTGAAGTTACATATCAGGCTCTATCTAAAACTGGACTTCCTGATGCCAGTACTTGTAATGATATGCTAACTTTGTATCTGAGACTAGGGTTAATGGAAAAGGCTAAGGATTTCATTGTCCAGATCAGGAAAGATCAAATTGCATTTGATGAAGAGCTAATCAAGACAGTAGTGAAGGTTTATTGCAAGGAGGGCATGCTAATGGATGCAGAACAGCTGATAGAGGAGTTGAGTACACGTGGAACGTTTGAGGGGAGCAAATTTGTTCAGTCATTTTTGATGGCCATGAATGGACAATGTAGCAGACTGACAGAAGCTGAAAGTGCTTCTGAGACCTTGGATCTACCTGATACTCTGGCTTTTGAGCTGATGCTTATGCTCTGTCTAACAGATCGAAGCTCAAAGACACAAGAAAAACTTAAGCTATTGCTGAAGACCAAAAAGGGAGAATCAGCGGCTAACCAAATCATTTGCAAATTCACAAAAGAAGGCTAGAAAACTTCTTAAGTCTTAAAATTCATATTAGATTGGATTTTGATTTCTTTAACAAAATTGCGATGCTAGGTGGTTCTTTTGGAAATGAGATATGAAATTTTTGTTGCAGGTGTGTCAAATGCAGAATATCTTTATCAGCTCATGATCGAATTTGGTTGCACACTAGAGGATTCTGCAAGTGCATCCATGATTAGATTATATGGAAAGCAACACAAGCTTAAAGAAGCTCAAGACATCTTTG
Source organism: Osmanthus fragrans (assembly GCA_019395295.1). Lineage (NCBI taxonomy): Eukaryota > Viridiplantae > Streptophyta > Magnoliopsida > Lamiales > Oleaceae > Osmanthus > Osmanthus fragrans. The sequence continues at coordinate 35,014 of JAEDXY010000042.1, read as the reverse complement.
AAGATTTGGCAGGGACTCTTGCAGCTGGAAAAGTTCTATATAATTCAATGATTGATGCATATATCGGGTGTGATAAAGAAGAGGATGCCTACTTGTTTTACAAAGAACAGACTGAGAAAGGGCATATTTTGGGTCCTGTTGCCATCAGCATACTAGTAAATGCTTTGGCAAAATCAGGTAAGAAATGTGGAAATCTAAGCATTTTCGAGTATTTTACTCTACAAGCTGCTTTGTCATTGAAAATTACAAATTCTTGAAAATTATCAACTCTGCGTATTACAACTAGTGTCACAGGCTCTTTGCAACCTGCACCAATAAATTATGTTTAGATTCTCATTTTCTTTCATGTAGGTTTTCCAAATGTAGAATAAGAATATAAAGTTGATTGTTCTAAAACTTTTTATATATAAAGTCGTTTGTTCTCGAACTTTTTATCTCAAATCAATCTATACCTAATGTTAATTACCCTAATAATTAATAGAGGTTTTCAGCAATGGGCCTCCTTTCCCATATCACATGAACCGAGAAACTTTAATGACTAAAGGCCTTGTGACATGGGGAGACCTTTGATGTCTCTTGTTTGATAATCTGGATCTCACACTAAATGAAGATATTTCTTATCAAATGTTTACACAATTAGATTGGAAGAAGAACTAAACTATCTTTAATGTAAGAACTGCTTCAAATGCTGGGAACTTCCTATGCAATCTACTTAATTACATTGTCTGTTTACGGCAGTATTTTTTTTCCATGGTTACCTAACACCAGTACTTTGTATTTCTTAGCCATTGCATGATTTTGAGTTTTTATTCTTTTAATTTCACTTATTGCTTTAAGCGTTCCTTGAGAACTTGAAATCCTATGGACTAGTGATTACTACAGTTTGTTATATATTGTGAGTTGTTATTTGACACTGTTTTTTCACTTGAATATTGATAATAATCATCTTGTAGGTAAATATCATGAGGCTGAAGATGTTTTTTATACTAGTTTCCGGACCAATACAGAGCTCGATACTGTTGCGTACAACACTTTCATAAAGGCAATGTTAGAAGCAGGTAGACATTGTTTCTGTTTTCTGTCATTCATTATCTGGCCATATATCTTGGAAATAAAATGACAGTTTGATGGCACAGGTAAATTACGTTTCGCGGTGAGCATATATGAGCGCATGCTTTTCGAGAATATTTCCCCATCAATTCAGACGTATAACCTGATGATCAGGTTAGTTATTATGATTTTCCGAGAGTTGTTTCCAAAAAGAAATTAATCATGAAGAAAGATTGTCTAGCAAATTGGTTTAGAGGATTTTATGGTGGATGCAGTGTGTATGGACGGGGTCGAAATCTGGATAAGGCAATGGAGATGTTTAATGTGACTCGAAGCGTGGGTATACCTTTAGATGAGAAGATATACACGAATTTGATTTTCTATTATGGAAAGGCTGGTATGTACTTATCTGCTGGTGAAAATAGTTCACAATTTGGTGAACCTTCTTGAAAATTGAAATACATTAAATGAATATTACTTTGTGTTTCAAGGATTATCCAAAAAATATGTACTTACTTTTGACCAGCTATTATGAGGATATATTCTATACAAATTTAATTACCAGTGGATCCTATTCACAATCAGTTATTTTTTCTTTTTCCTTCCTTTTGTCTTTGGAATATACCTGCATAATGCAGCATATTGATAATTCAATGTTTATATTGATAAGAACAATTTAATCTCCCATCGCAACCAAAAGAGCCAAAACAGTAGAAAAATTAATAAAAGGAAAGGAAAAAAGCGCCTATCTGAATATTCTGATACTGGACTGTAGTTTTCTATGAACCTTTTGTATTATGATTGTCGTGCAAGTTCATGAATCTTTTTTTTTTTGAATTGCTATTTTGTAGGCAAAAGTCATGAAGCATCAGCTTTGTTTTGTCAAATGCAGGAGGAAGGGATTAAACCAGGGAAGGTATGTTTATAGTGGTTGCCAAATATAATGTAGAGAAGTCTAGTTATGATACTCTAGATAAGATTTTGAGCGCTCAAGTTCATGGGATAGTGCGTCCTATATTTCCAGCCATTGTTTATGGATACATTGTAAGAGAGCCTGGAAGTCTCAACTGCTGGAAATTCGTTTGTAGTTTGTATATAGACGCGTGACACCAGCTCATTGTTATCTTAATTGCAAATATCTTCTCACATTGCTGTATTGGTCAAGTTTAAGAGAGAATTTATTTCTCTGGAGGTTTTAAGATATAACATGCTGCCAAGATCATTTCATTGCAACTAATTAATGTTTCTTCAGATGACTTGGAAAACCTTTCTAACTGAGACTGAGTTTTTTCTCCTAATCACTGTTGTGAATAATACAAGTTGATTAATTACACGCCAAAGTTCGAAAAGATCAACTTGAAACTATACCGAAAGTCAAACTATACCTTTCTTTCTAATTTGTACTCGAGATAATGTGTGTTTTATACTTAATTTGGGGGACGCACAGGTGAGCTACAATATCATGATCAATATATATGCTGCTGAAGGACTCTATCGTGAAGTGAAGCTTCTTTTCCAAAGCATGCAGAGAAATGGTTGTTCACCTGACACTTTTACCTACCTTGCTCTCATTCGAGCATATTCAAAGGGATTGGAATACTCAGAAGCAGAAAAAATCATCATCTCGATGCAGGAAAAAGGAATTTCTGTGTCCTGTGCTCATTTTAACCTCTTGCTTGTAGCTTTTACTCAAGCAGGTTTGATGAGGGAAGCTGAAAGGATCTATGAGAACCTTATCTCAACTGGATTAGATCCTGACCTTGAGAGTAATCAGATTATGCTTAGAGGTTATCTGAAATTTGGACATGTGGAAGAAGGTATCAACTTTTTTGAAAGAGACTGTTATTCTTCGGAACCAGACAGGTTTATTTTGAGTGCTGCTGTACACCTTTACAAGTCAGCCAGCATGGAATCAAAAGCTAAAGAACTTTTAAGTTCCATGAACAGTTCAGGGATTCCGTTTCTGCAAAATCTTGAAGTTGGATCAGGGACAAGAACCATCTGATTAGGTGTCACTCATTGCAGTATTTGCAACTTCAAATATATGATTATTCAGAGAGCTACAATAATAGTTAGAATGACAGACAGCAATTTACTCGGTGGTAATTAGTGACTGTGCTCCTACTTCTTGTGCACAAAGCTATTATCAACTGAAAAAATGAGTTATGAAACAGAAACTCCAGACGTTCACAGTAGGATCTGCATTGTTTTTGTCTACTCTGGTCTGGGATGGTGGTCATTTTCATCGTGCTCTTTGTTGAATTCTGTAGTGGTGACTCTGCAAAGAGGGACTTCTGCATGCAACTTCTATTCCAATCTTCTAAATGCACTTCAAGAGAAGGTAGTTACTGAGATAAAATTTTATGGATCAACTTATTTGAAAATTATAAATCTTTTAGATGTTTTACCTGTTTATTTTACTTCATTTGATCTAGTATGCTTGTGCTTTTGCGTATAGTTAGTGTTGTTTCTTATTTCGTATATCATTATAAATTGTAGTTGGTGCAAATTATTTTTTCTGACTCTCTACGTGCATTTTAATTCCTTGCCTGTCAAAGGTGAGGGGGAAGCAACATTGTATTGTAAGTGCCTTGTCTTAATGAGCAACATGCACCTAGGGAGGCTGCTATGTTGAAGTTTGATGAAAGATTAGCATATGTTTAACATATTCTTTCAAACTGTGCTTAAACATTTGAGCTATCATAATTATATGGCATTACTTTGGAATCTTTGTCTTGAAAATCTGTATTTTCTTATCTTCTCCAGGGATTATCATTGAATCAACAATCACTTCACATGCAGGTAGGCAGAGGATCATCTAAGTTCCAACCATCCATATTTTCTAGCTTGATAGCATGGCGGCATGCTATCCCAATAGGGCAACTTTCCCTGAGCACAAGGCTATCATTCCAGAATTCAGATACAAAATCCTTCGATCAGGTTAGAACTTGAGTTTGATCTTTTAACCGAGGTGTGTCTAATTTCAAATTAGTTCTGAAGAGTGATTGTTTACCTACCCTTTTGTGGAAGAAATAGATGATGGGTGCTATGTCTATGGACGGGGCAGATGTTGGCTGAAGTTGAAAGAATGTTGTGTATGTCATTTTGTTAGACACACTAAGATGTTGAGGAAAATTTGTAACAAGGCTGAATATAAACAAATATCAGTTTGTCATAGAAATGTCATCCATTATCCGTGTTGCAAATTCCAGCTCAATCGTTGAATCCATAAATTGCGGACAAGTAATAGGACATCTACTTATTTATGAAGGGTATCTTATGCATTATAGAGAGCATCTTTAAATTTAGAGAGTCGAAATTTTTATGCACTCTAACAATGTTATTTATTTTGCTTTAAAAATATTATTGATTTCTCCTCGTATTTTATTTAACATAATTTTTTATATGTCAATGACAATCAATTTATATGGTTTGAATAGTTTAAAAGGTACAGCACTCAAATCTATGACTTACCAAGCCCTTGTATTACAACTATTATTTGAAAAAAAAAAAAAAAAGGTTTTGAATAGTGATTTTTAGGTGTGGTTAAAAAGTATGAAATTTTTTTGGATTTTCGTGCATAATATATTTATTGTGTAAATGTGTAATTTAATTAAAAACAACTAGAATATAACTAGCTGCCTCACTATACAGATTAGGAATAGAGTCAGTTAAACTCCTTAAAATAAAGAGTATTTTGTATTTAGAAAGTCTCATAGAGATGTAGTAAAATGTTTCTTTTTGGTTCATTTTTGAAACACGGCTGCCTCACTATACACTTGTTTTTATATTTCTCTCAAGTCTGGTAATAAGGAGAGCCCATATTCATCGAAAAATTAACATAGTACAAGATTATCTTATCCTGTAAACCGTAATGCATATCCTGAAATAAAGATTTCTCAATCATAATGGATGATTTTGAATATGATTTTGAAATTACATGAACTCAGGCAAGGACTGCATCGCCCAAACCTGTAAAAATGCTCTACTCTTTGCCAAAACTTTTCGAAATGCGAGGATAATGTCATTAAATTTTCTTAACTACATAAAATACTGATATTACACCAAACCGATTAAATAAATTATGATCAAGCAACTGAAATATACTAGTAATTATCAATGACATGGATTCTAAGCTAAAAGAATTACCAAAACTCTTCCACCTTCGCAAGGGAAAAAAATGATTACATGTTACCCGAAAACAATAGAAATGTGTTAGAATGCTCATTTGGAATCCATCCCAGATGAAATCTTACTTGGCATCACCTTCTCCTTCACCCGCTGCAAGTTTCCTTCTCTGTTGATGCTCTGCAACTTTATAATCCACCACTTCTCGAAACAACTTTGGATCCAATATGCAGTTCTTGCTCCCGTAAACAGCTGCTTGAACGCTTGCCATCAGCTTCGCTATCTCTCTTCCTGAAAACCCCTCAGTTTTTGCTGCAGATTCCTTGAGAATATCATCGTTTATGCCCACGATCTCAATCTTCTTTTGATCTTTCCGAAACAAAGAAGAAAACAAGCCCGGTCTTCTTGCCCCAGCTCGAGCAATATACTTGTCCAGATATAGTTTCAGTAATTTGAAGCGTTCGGCTTCACCAGGCAAAGGGAATTCCAGGACCTCATCAATACGGTCCGCCACGGCTGAATCAAGATCACCTGGGCGATTTGTTGCAAGAGCTAGAACGATATCTTTGGACTGGTCACCTGTTCGATATAGGAGTGCATTGAGTGCGCTCCTTTGAGCTTCACTCATATAGGTTTTGTTCCTCCTGTCAATTCAAAAATCCAATGTTAGCTTGAAATGAAATTAAAATGTTACCCAAATGATATTTGGCAGGGAAAATATGGAAATCAAAAGGAGCAGCTAATCAATGACAGTCGGATACAACATAAATGTAGATATCAATGTTTGATACAAAAGCACGACGAGTGTTACAAGTTAGAATCTCTAATTTTCAGTTTTCTTCTCTGTCCCCACTAGTTTTATTATTGTTACTTCTTTTGTTTGAAGATACTAACATCAATTGCCTACTAAAGCTGAAATAGCAAAATTAAATTCTAGTGTACCTAACAAGTGTTTTTAAGGATGTCCACAGATGAGATAATCAGAAAATATGATTTTTTTTTCAATAAATAGATTGATAATAACATGAAGAATAATGCCTAGCTTGCTATATATATCAAGTTATCTTTACAGAGGAAAAGTATAAAAGTGGTATCCAAAAATTTAGCGACCCTAACATATACTAGACAAAACTCCCAGGGAAATGCTACTTACTCGCACAAAAATGCATCTGCTTCATCAATGAAAAGCAACAAACCCTTGTTCGACTTTTTTGCCCAATCAAATAGTTGATGTATCTTTGTGACAGCCTGAGAGCCCAGTGGTGCTACATCACCTCCAGTCATCAATGCATAGTCAAGCCCCTATAAACATATGAGAAACAGATGTCAGAGCCGCACAAATGCAAACAGATAGCATCCTCTATAGGAAATCTAATTAAAAACAACTAGAACATATAAAGGGCAACCCACAAGGTGTACCACGTCACTAGATATTCGCTCATGTTTGAACTGGTCCCCGTATGAAGGGAACTTCAAGCCATTTAAACTTTGATAAATTAAAAAGGAAGGTCACATTTTCCATCCCACAAAAGGAAAAAGTCAGAGAGAGAGAGAGAGAGAGATTTCCTATCTAATTGACCACTTTGTCATCTAATCTGTTGAGTATGAACACATTGCAGCACTCTCTATGTTCCTCTCATTACATTATAATGATGATGTTGAAATGAATATGTTCATAAAAGAGTGGATAAAATAATGAATGAGGATACACCCACAAGTGGATTTGACACTAACTGAAGATAAAAGAAGAGAATGACAACTAAGATGGTTGGAGCATGTCTAGGTAGACCTAGAGAGCATCCAATTTACGACAGTGACGTGCCTTCATCGAATTGAGTATGAAGAGAGAAGTAAACCAACCAAACTTAAACATGGTATGACACGATTGCAGAAAATTGGATCTCCTTGGGCATTTTAGTAGTAGATGTAGCAGTGGATCAGAAGGAGCAAACATTCCAAAAACCTCAATTTATATCAAATCAAATGTTGCTTGGTTCTTTATTTGTTGTTCTTGTTGTTTCCCTATACAAACAGGATATTTGAAAGCACAAACAAGGTTAAGATGTCGACTCAAAGAGTTATTATGCACGAACAATAATGGTTTAAAAAAGGTAAACAATCAAAGTTCACAACAGAAAGCTAGTATATGTCAAGATATTTCTTGAACTGCAACTAACCCACAATTAGATAGGTTAATCAGGAACCTATACGAAGGAAAAAAGCCAACAGATGTCAAGTGGCAATAGGACCAACCACCGCTATCATAATAAATATTCCTTAGGCAAGGAAAGGTTATAGTTCATACAGATTTGCGTGCAAGCTCTCTAGCAGCCATCGTTTTCCCTGTTCCTGGAGGCCCGTAGAAGAGCATGTTTCTAAATGGTGCTTGATGAGCTTTTGTATTTGCAGTTGCGTTAGCCAACTGTTCGATACGTTTTTGAAGAGAAGGGTGTAAAATAACATCACCAAAACCATTTGCACGTTGGGTGCCAGAACTTCTATTAGTCATGGCACGTGAAAACAAGCCTGACCATGGGTATTTCCCCCTGGAAGACTCCCTGATCAGAGATGGTTGTCCTAATATTCGGTCCACATAACTCCAAATCACCCTTGCACCTTCTCTGAAATTCAGAATATAAATTCATTTAAGTGGAAATAAAAAGTGCTGACAAGAAGTTTACATAAATACCATCATCAGGAAGATAATTTATAGCTTGACACCGCCACTAGCATATTAATTCAATAAATAATCCAAAGCTCAGATATTATAACTGCAATTTGCTAATTGCTAAACATGAATGCCAATATACACTCAAATGAGATGATTGTTTACTACTCTTTGAGCTGATAAATAAGAAGATGATTGCCTTATTAAAACCAGTTGCAAATTACAACACTGAACTTATCATGCAGCTGCTAAGGTTAATTTGACGAGTACATATCACTGTAGGCTGGTCAGTAACAAGTTAAAAAAAGGAAAGATAATGAATTGGAGATAGCAAAGAATGTGGTTGCAGAGAATAGCAACAATACTCTCCAATTATGGCATGTATATATGAGAAGCTATGGTTGATTCTACTACATGAAACAGGAGAGAAGCAGGCTACAAGGCCTGTTGGTTACATAACTCAAAATACCTAGCGATAAATAGATTTCTGAAGTGAGTGAGGATAATTTTTTGAATTATCAAGTGATGTCATTCACAAGGCTTGAAGAGTTTGTGACCCAAGGTGCATCATTTTTGAATTGTATAGTCATCACTCACCATTTGATCTTACCAATTGGACTCACGGCAATAAAAATTCCAAGTTCAGAGGAAAAAAGAGAGAAAAACACTCTGCGGATGTAAACGTTCCCACTACTGAGATCAAATCCATCAGCTAATAACCTTAAGTAAACTACTACCCATCTGTTGGAAGGTGCTGTGTGATATAACTTGCCAAAAACCCTATATTCAAATTCATCCCAAGGTTCAAAACTTATAGACAGCAGAATTAACAATTCAACTAAATAGGTAAAAGTATAGTGAGCGAAAACAGAGAAAAGGTTATGACAGCCCGATGACGCAGAAATAAATTAAAATCGAAATCATGTGTCTAAATCTTGAGACATAACTTTAGTGCGAACTGAGCATCATAACATCTATACATTGGATAAAGAGCACAGCAGTCACATGCAAAACAAAAGGATTGTGTTCTTTATAACAATTCCAATACCTTGTTGTGTAGACCCCTGCTGCAAGAGCCGTCACACCTCCGACGGCTACAACAAGCTTATTTTGATCTGTTAAAATTTCCCGTAACCCCCCTGCAAACAATGGACCAATTACTATTCTGCAGTCTGTTTAACCCAAAAAATAATTGAAAGAACATTTATAGCAACAATATCCTTCTCAGCGCACTTTTAATGGTTAAATATTTAAATGTTTGTCAACTTTTGTCCACTTCCCATTCCCCGATCTTCTCTCTTTTTTTTCTCCCAGGGAGAAGGGGAGGTGTTCTGTAACACGAAGGAAGGAGAAGAGCAAGTAAATAAATCTCAAGTATCTTTCTTTTTTTCCCTTGTAAGGTGAAAAAAAAAACACACACACACACACACACTGGAAGCTCCACAGAAACTAGCATGCAAATGGCATGGTTAAGCATCAACAAGCAACCCACTTTTTTATTATTATATCAAGACAATGTTATTATTATATATTGCAAAAGGGAAAATCAGGCAATTCACTCCAAGTAGCATCACTTATCTGCTCACAAGGAAATCATTACTTGTAACCCAAGAAAAAACAACTAACATGAACTTGTTCTCAAGACCAATTTTATGTCAAGTACAATAAGAGCATGTTTGGGAAGTGTTTACAAACGGTTTAAATTATGAATTGATAGAAATAAGTGATGGATAAATGGGTAGTACTTTAGGTCCCTCAAATCGTGTGAATAAAAAGTGGCCTGAGTATAAACGGGTGAGCCAAATGTAGGCTAATTTTACGATTTGTTCCAATAAGTTCATTATGACCTTAACAAAACCCAATAGCTAAAACCAAATGCATATCAATTCAAATGTCACCGAACACTTCTATGCTTATATCTATGAATGATGCAATACCCTAAAGAATAAAGAACCAGATAAAAGAACCTCCAATGTGATCAAAAGTCGTGTTAATAGCAGCAACCCATTTCTCTCGCTCTGCATTTGCACGGTCTACTAGAATTCTTCTGTTTACGTCCTCTGCAAGCTTTGCTTCATGGGCTCTTCCCTCTGCTTCTGCCAAAGCCCTCACCCTAATTGTTTCACGTTCTATCTCAGCCTTTTCCCGTTCAGTTTGGCGACGCTGTGCTTGAATCTGCTCCTCCGTTGCTCGTCTAGTTGCCTCTTGCCTCATAGCTGATTCCTCTTGCATTTTTACAACCTCTTGATTTCTTGCTCTTTGATGTTCATTCTCTGCCTATAGAAATCCAGAATTTTATTAGCTTTTATCACAGGAACTATTAAGCACTCAGTGTGCTTATACAAGATAAACATACCTGCATCCTTTTCCTCGCCAATTCATCCTCATAGCGAGCCATCTGCGATTTTATTTGTGACTGTTGCTGAGCTAGCTTTTTCTGTTCATCATATACAACCCTTTGTCTCTCCTACCAAACAAGAAACACATTTTTACTGTTTGATAATGGAAAACAGAGAGCTCTCATGGGGCTTAGTTAAATAGTCATTTAGGGAAACTCTCAGATGTTTCTTCATGTAGTTTGTCTAGCTCAAGATGAGGTTAATTATTTAAGACTAACCAGCTACAAAATTCATCTTCATTACATTACTCCATGAATGTTATTTACTGGCATTCATCCATTACAAATTGGGGCAACAAAAGAATGTAATTTACTAGAAAATAGCATTTTTCATTTATTTTTTCTCACTTCTTCTATTGCCTACGTCTCCCTTGTTGCAGATAAAATCAACCTCAGGTTTGCAGAGCAAAAGATTTAGAAATTGTGTGTTTGCAAACACGAGAAATCACGGAGTAGAGGCCATGGAGAAACTACCTTTGCATTGCATGAGTTTTTTTTAATTAAAATTTAGCATATTCAGTCACTCCATGTCTTTGAACACTTTTTCCTTCAAACGTATTCTCTGGATTAAGACATTTCTCGTCTTTCAAATTATGAATAATTTGTTCCATATCAGAGTCACGTCCTGAAAATTTATTTAAATGGCATTCCTTTACGTGAAAATCATCTTGCTGCCATATCAAGAAGAATATCATTTTTGGGTTATCCTAAAGGGTTGTTAGAATAATATTTCTATATTTCCGCCAGAACAAAATGTTGTTATCCAGACTACCATCTTTCTTGAAAAGGAGAGTATTGAAGGGGCAGGAAGGGAGATGGAACGCAAAGAAAAGTTCAATGAGCCACAAATTCTCACATGTGAGAATTCCACTAACTGGGATGATCTTAGCATAGACAGACAAGTCCTACATTTAAGAGTCCTTCAGGAGCCCGTCAGGAGAAGATTTAGCAACTGTTTCATCCTTCCTTCAATTATGGTATCATTCATTGTCCTTCAACTACAGCATTTTTATCATTTTAAATACTCAATGAGCTGAGTTGTGTTGACATGATGGAAATAATACAATAATCTTCATCTTCAGAAATCCCGAAAAGCACCTTAATTTTAGGATTAGCAACCAGTTCTGAATTTTCAAGTACCGGATTCTTTCTGGTTTTTCATTTCACCTCTGTCCAGTCGTTGGGTACACTTTAAAGTACATGCAGCCTTTTGTCAATCATCAACTTGAGGATAATTCAGCCACAAAACTCGATTGCATAAATCGAACTTTCTTTGGATATTAATTTACTTGAACTCTTTATTCAAAACAAACTTGCATAAGCCCCAATTATTCAGATACGACTCAATCCAATGTGTATTTATGAGTCCTTCAGTTGTGTAATTGTAGATAAAAATGTTCTTTCACGGTATTATTATTTAAACCTCTGTAGCATGGATAAAAATGCATCTAGCCCTTATTTAAACCATCCATGAAGTCATCTGTCCTCTATGTAGATTTCAAGGCTTAGTCTACGAAAAGGTGGCTCATTAAATTATTATTACTCTAGATACTCAACAACAAATATGTTGCCTTTCTTTGGATATTGCTTTTGCACAAGGGGCGGGTTGGCTCGATCTTTTAGCGCAATAAGCTTCAAGTTTGAGTTATCAACATGACATGAATTGGTAAAAATCTAACCTAGGTAAATGTTTAGGAATCAGATTTCAAAGGGTTGTCCACAATGTTCCAACACGAGTGTAGGACAATCTCAAGGGTCTATAGTTAGTAAGTTTGGATGGGTAAAGGTTTAGTGATCAACCTAATTATCAGAAAGTCTCGTTTGTTTAATATTATCATGAAAAGCACTCGAGATCTGTGTTCATGGATTCAGGGATTTTGGGTGGTTCAGGGTTAGTGGTTTATATAAAAGAATAAAATAAAATGATGATTTAAGTTGTTGAGGAACAAAAGAAGCTCTCTTTAAAGACTGGGCAAAGGTTTTATTGCATTAAGATTAAAGAAAGAAAAAAAATTAGAACTTCAATAAATCAAGGTTCAACACACCAAGGGTTTTATTGTATCAACAATCACAAATAAAAGCCTTTGAAGCTCTCTAGAAATACAATAATCAGATATCTGATTACTCAAGGAAGAGTGAAACAACACTTATAAACTCAATATATCACCTATTAGTACATTAAATCCCCCCAAAGGAAATGCAGTAAATAGAACACTAAACCAAACATATCCTAGGGTGTCTGGAATTACAAAAAGGTATGAGCTGACCAAATCTAAGACAAATTTCAACATATTTTGGAAGTCATAATACAGATGTAATTTTTTCAAACCACTAATGGACTCAAAATGTTTAAGAAAAACAGATTCAGTGGCTAAATACTTTCTGCAAATACATTCATTTACATTTACTTTTTCATAATTGCTTTATGTCTGCGCCACAGTAAAAGCCACATATCACATGTATGTTTTGCTTTTGGGTTTAAGAGTCGAGATTTTTGACAAAGTGAATCAATAGACGTCTTGGTTTAGAAAATGTAACGAGTCAAAGTGAAACGAGAAAGAGATGCTCCACAAACCACATATAAGCAATCACAAAAAGAAATGAACATGTACAAAAATTAACTTAATTATTCAGCCTGAGGCAACATGATTAATGTAGTCTACAATCACAAATCAATCAAATATATTAAAACTAACAGAAATAATTTCAATATTGGGCTTAATGTCCTATATAAGCAAGCTTACAATTTCTTGTTGAGCTTGCATTGCCTTAAACTCAGCTGCTTTTGCTGCTAACTCTTGCTGCCTTGTTTCTTCTTGCTTCTTCATAACTTCAAAGGCCTACACCAACGCATATCCTCCAGTAAATACACAAAACAATAAACACTAATCAAATTTCCGTACAAGCATAAACATACAGCAGGTTGTGTAACATGCATATAAACACAGAAAAGAAAAATGCCCTTCAAAGAAAGATACCGTTTCATTTAATTATCCATATATCCTTTTCCCAGCAATTATCTATACAATACACGAAATAAACAAATAAACAGAAACATGCTCAAATAATTCAAAGTTGAGAATTTTCGCTCAAAAACGTCATTTCCCGGACTCAAAATAAAATAACTAATAAAAGAATCACAATTTCAAACCTTTTTGGCATTCTCCGAGCTACTAATCTCTCTCAAAGCCTTAGCACCCCTCTCCAAGGCCTCGGGATCGAACCCAGCTGATGTGGTCCTCGGATTATCATTCCGAATTCGTGTTGGCTCTGTGGCAGGCGGCTTCTCCGGTTCAGAGGCGGCCTGTGGAGGCGGCGCAGAAGAAGTGGAGAATGGATTAAAACTAAAGGTCCCATCTGCATAAGCAGAATCTACACGAAGAGTTGCAGAGACCAGGGCTGCTAAAACCCCTGCTGCACAATTTTTTGCCATTTCCTGAACTTTTGTAAACCTTACAGAAGCTCAGTAAAGTGGAAGAAATAGGGTTTTCACAATACAAACCGCAGGAATTGCAAAGTTAATTAACCTGAAGATGGCTTGTCGAGGGCTCCATGGTAGTTTGAGGTTACAGTTTTCTGGGTTTATCTTAGGGTTTATGATTTTTCAGAGTTGACGACATGTTAATATTTTTAGACTGACCCTAAACTTAAATCTACTTTACAAACATGACCATAAGTTTATGGAAAAGTTTCAATTGGGTCTCAAACCTTGCAAGTTCCTAAACCTTTCATTTGCACTAAAGGGTTTGCCGCAGGCTCCTTTCATTTGTAGAATAAGAATGAAAAATATAATCGTTATAAATTTCATATAAGAGATTAAAAGTCAAAAATACTGATTCAATGTAATTGATAACGGTCATATTTTTCATTTTTATGAAGAAAAAATCGGAATCAAACGGTGGCGGTGACAATGGATCGAGCCGAGTCAGCTCGGCTTCTCGTGGACGAGCTCGACTCGGCCCATGAGCTTTTTTTTACTTGTTTGCAAATTTTCAGCCTTTTTCAGCATTTTTATTAAAAAAAAATTAATTTTTGACGAATCCATGAGCTCCTCACTCCTCGCGAGCTCAACTCATTGGGCACAACTTGTGTTCGAGCTCGAACTCGAGCTCGAACGACTCACGAGTCGAGTTTTGATGAGCCGAATTGATTCAGCCAAATTGCCACCACTATGGCAAACAGGGCTTTATTTACCTTTTTGTGTTAAGGATGACAAATGTCTTGCCTGAGAATTATTTTTTATTTTATGTACTTCTAAAATCCTATTTTCAATAAATACATAAATTAGTAAAAACAGAAGATATTTTCTCTCTCACAACCCCATCTCCTATTAATTCTTTGCGGGACAAGGGACGGGATTACTCCACAGGCTCGATTATCATTCATAATAGTAGTTTTAGAGCATTTTCAAGATACTTTATATTTAAAAAGCATATTTTTCATTAAATAAAAATTTATTAGTATTTTGAAATATTTTGAATGTATTTAACTATAGAGAGTGAAAATGAAAAGTCAAACATACTTTATATTTTAAAAAGTAATTAGCACATAAAATCCCTATATTTCATTATTATTATGGAAAACGTTTCTACTTTTTCATTATTTGATATTTTCACCTTTAATTATACATTTGATTGCACAAAAAAAATCATTTTCATCTATTCCTATCCAATTTCTCAATAAAAAACTATAAAATAACGAATATATCATCTTGTTTAAAAAATAATAATAATCAAGGACTAATTACAATCATAGTCCTATTTTTTTTAAAAAAAATTGTACAATTGAGTCCCAAATAAATTATTAAAAAAATAAAATCTTTTTTTTTTTCTCATTCTCCTCCTTTCTCTTCCTCCTTCTCCACCACCACCAAAAAATTAGACGATAAAATATTTTCAATTTAGCCAAACATTCTAGTCGGCTTTTCTCCTTTCTCGTTCTAAAATAGCGCCGTAAATTCAAATGGAAATCCAATTTTTCGAGAACTCATTGAGTCGAAACGAAAATGGCGCACACAACAAGATTAAATCTGCGATTGCAAAAGGAATTGAAGTTTCTACTCACAGATCCACCACACCGTGTTTCTTTCCATTCTCTCTCCAATGACTCTTCTTCTTCGTCTTCTTCTCTCACCTTTATTGATGTCTGTGTGCCACTCAACTAATCCTTTTTACATCCACTGCATTTAGTGTGTGTTTAAGTGGCTTTATTTTTCATGAAAAATGTTATTTTTTCACCCAAATTTCTACTTTTGAGGTGTTTGATTAACACTTATTTTCCATGAAAAATATTTTCCAACTTCTGGACACGTGATCATATTTTCCTTAAAATCAATGAAAAAATTTTCTTTGGGAAAATATTATTTTTATTTTTCAAGCAATTCACTATCTCTTTCTCTTTCATTTATCTTCTCTCTCTATCATCTACCCGCCAATAAAAATTGGACAAGTATAATATTTTATAGATTGAAAACTAAATCAATCAAATACATTTAATTAATAATTTTCAAATAAATTCTAGACAATTCAATTACCTAGAATTTTTTTTTCCATGCAAATTTCATGCTCGAAATCAAACACTCCCTTATATATATATGCGTGCAAATGGAATTTTTGAGTTACTGGGAATTCTAATTTTGGATATTCCCAATCCCCCTCCTAAGGTATGTGTCTCACTCCATTGCTTTCGATTACAACCAAGTATGATTATTCCCTAAATTTGAGTACAATCAGCAGTTGCATTTTTTAAAGGGTTGATGCATTTTGTGATAAATTACTTTTATATTAGTTCTTCAATTGATAGGATAGGATAGGATAGGATAGGATGCTATTAGCCAATTTGGTTATCGAGAAAAGAAAAGGGTTCAAGGGGCTGAGAAGTGGGGATTGAATGTAGATCTAACTCCACAACCTTTAATGCAGTTGCTCCTCAATCCTCCTTTAATGTAGATCAAACTCCAATAACTATTATGTCTTTACTTTGAATTAACATTTAATAAAAAGAAAAAACGTTAAACAAGAAAATAAAAGGTTTGTTTGAACCTCATTTTTTGATAAAAATAGATTTTGTAATAGTGATATTTCGAATAATGTCGGATTAAAAATTGAGCATAAGTGTGAAATTATTTTATGAGAGAACGAAAAGTTAAAAATATAACGATTTTTTTAAATAATAAGGTCTTTTAAATCACGTGGTTTTAATTTTTCAAAAATATAATGTCAAAAAACTTTATAAAATTATTCACATACTAACTTCTAAGTAGGAAATTAAAAAAATAAAATCTCACAATCTGGGAGGTAATGGGGGTACCTTTAAAAAGAGCCAGGTCAAAGAAGCTATTCATCACATTGGTCAAGAAAATTTTATCATTTATCACAATGGCCATTTAATGTTAAAATGACATTATTACCCTTATATATCTTACCTAATAACAAAAATAGGTTAATGTTTAAAAGACAAAAATACCCATTTGAAGTTACAAATAAATCCAAATGTTTCCTCTTACAATTTCAAAATCAAAACACTTTCTATATCTGTTTACTCCCAACACAGATAAAAAGCTTTCCATTTTTCACCTGTTTCAAACGTGAAAAGACAGAAAATTATCAAAAATTGAAGAATGAAATATTTTTATAGACATCATAAATTGGTAAGTATATTTACGTATTTTTTATTTCGTTTTAGTTAAATTAAAAAATTGAATCGTTATTTTATGGCAGATAAATTTTTACAATCGGTATCTATAATTTTTTGAAGCATGTTAGATCGTTAAAAAAAATCATGAGAACGACTGGATCTATAATTTTTTGAAAAAATATCTAGATCTAGACTTTAAAAAAAAAAAAAAAAAAAAGTCTGGATCGATTATGACTGATGGATCCGCCCGGATGGATCCGCCCGGGCGGATCCGCCAGTCTGGATCGATTTTTTTAATTTTCTCTCCTTTTTTAATTTTCGCCTGTTTTTAATATATATATTCACAATGCAGATATGGCGGCACCATTTGCATGTGTTCCAATTTGTTATTTCGGTGAATTTCAAACGAATGAAAGTGACCAATGGGAATGGAAATGGACGAGTGAAGGAAATGGGGTTGCTGCAATATTGATAACAAATGATACATCGTTTACGGAAATGTATCAAGAAATACAAAACATGCTTCACGTCGATCCCTCTCAATACGATATGGAATTTGCATTTTTATTTCAGAAGCATTCAACAGTGAGTATTCCGCCTTTGAAAGTTACTTCTGAAATGCAAATGAAGCATCTAATTATATTGAACCAACAACAAAATTCGACTCCCATTTGCGTAACTTTATCGAGAAAGAATATCCCCAAGGGTGATCACGAAATCTCCGATGGAGAGGATCGTACTGTAAATGATTTTTGGGATACAGTTAAAATTGCTCGTGAGGACGATGCGGTTATTCCCGAGACAGTTGCTACTCACCATGGTCTCACTGTTACACACAGAATTCACGATGAAGTTCGAGACAATGAGTGTGGAAGGCAATTTACGAATGATGATTTGCTTGCTTTATCCAGACAGAGGCATGAGTCTGGTGGGAGTTCACATGTTGGGCCGAGTACACGCTCTTCTAATTGTTCGCGTGTGGTTCCTGAAGAGGAAGATTTGTATGTGGATCAACTGTTCCAATCAAAAAGAGATTTGCAGGAAGCTGTGCACCGGATTGCAATAAAACATAACTTTGAGTTCAAAGTTAAAAAATCAAACAAATCTAGGTACACAATTATTTGTGTGAACGATAATTGCAGTTGGCGTTTGAATTCGACTAAAATGGAAACAAATGAGTGCTTTGTAGTTTGCAAGTATGCACGAGAACACACTTGCGAAGTGGGTATTCGTCAAAATGATCACAGGCAAGCTCGATCATGGTTTATTGGGCGAGAGATAATGCACAGGTTTCAGGACCCACGGACTATTTACAAACCCGCGGATATCATCAACGACACTCGTCGGGATCATGGGGTGGTTTTGAGCTATCAAAAGGCCTGGAAGGCTAAAGAATGTGCATTGGAGGAATTAATGGGATCGACTGAGGAGAGTTATGCCAAATTGGCCAGGTATTGCCATAATATGGGGAGAACTAATCTTGACTCGGCGTTTTTTATTGAGTGCGATGACCAGAATCGCTTCAAGTACTTGTTTATGGCTCTCGGACAATGCATTAGAGGATTTCGAAATGCGATGCGACCCCTAATTTTAGTTGATGGTACAACCCTGAAAGCTAAATATGAAGGAAAGTTGATTATTGCTACATGTCAAGATGCCAACATCCAAATTTACCCTCTTGCGTTCGGTATAGTCGATGGAGAAAATGATATAGCGATGCGTTGGTTCTTCACGAAGCTGAGAGAAGTTATTGGGGACGTCGAGAACCTTGCATTTGTGACTGACCGGGGGCAGTCAATAATAAATGGTATAGCCGAAGTTTTTCCGGATGCACATCATGGTTATTGTATGTACCATATACAGGGTAATCTGAAGACTAAGTATCGGGGCAGTGGCATCGTTGCATTGTTCAGGAAAGCTGCAGAAGCTTACAGTTTGGAATAGTTCGATAAGTTCATGATCGAAATAGAACATAAATCACATGGTGCATGGGAATATCTAACAGAGATGGGGGTTGAACATTGGGCACGGTCACATTTTCCAGGACGTCGATATAACATGATGACGTCGAACAATGCGGAGTCGCTCAATTCATTATTCAAGAAGGATCGAGAGTTACCAAGTATCGCAATGCTTGAGAATATTCAGATGAAGCTGCAGTTGTGGTTTCATGACAGACATGTGGAATCACAGAATTGCACAACAACGTTAACCCCGGCTTATGAGGATAAACTCTTCAAAACTTTGGAGGTAGCAAGAAAGATAATTGTGGAACCACTAGATCAATTTCGCTTCTCCGTGAGATACGGACGTAATATTGGATACATCGTGAGTTTGAATGATAACACATGCACATGTAGGCAGTTTCAGTTGGAGAGTTTTCCATGTGCTCATGCAGTCGCAGTGGCTAGGTATAGAGGAATTCCACCACACAGTTTAAGCACTCCTTATTATATGGTTGAGTTTTGGCGAGCAGCATATGTCGAGACTATATTTCCCCTACCAAATGAAGTCGAGTGGGAAGTTCCCGACCACATTCTTCCACTGAATAATTTGTTGCCACCCGAGGGTCGATCGCGTACTCCTGGACGTAGACGTACTTCTCGGATACCATCCACCGGAGAGTTTCCCCGACCGCGTAAGTGTGATAGGTGCGGCGCAACAGGACATACGCGCCAATTTTGCACAAGTCAAATCCCACTACATAATAACACGACGGATGTGTAATTTCCTTTTAATTCACATGTATTATGTATTAATTGCATGTTGCCGATTTTCATAATGTTCATGTATTTTATCAATTTAACGACAAATGTTTTTCAAGCAAGTAACAATAATCTATCTGTTATTTTGTATTTGTTTATTCACACGACGAAATACGAGCAGAATAAAAATAAACAAATTTTCAATAATTATATAAACAACTTTTCTGTATAACATATACAATATTTACAATTCAATAAATAAAATAAATAATTATGGATCACAACTAAACTCAAATAAATCGGCCGCTAATTCATTCCTCCAACTCTGTATCCAAGATTGGTTGATTTGATCAACTTTATGTCCTATAGTCAAAAATTCAATATACTTTATAACAAAAATGCCGCAATCTCCCCTGCAGTTGAACAATAAATATGTTTTAGTTCGATAATAAATAATTATTAGAAAAAAATTAAGAATATAAAAAATTACAGAGACTTACGAAATAATTTGCCTCGTAGTCGTCGTATCCCGGACGACGGCCAGTCTATCAGGCATAGCAAAACCGGCCTGTCTAGCTAGAAGTGGAACGAAAACAGCCAATGGTCCCAAATTTTGCTCAAGCTGGGCCTGTGTCATACATGAATGATCGGGGTCGTACACATATATAGTGGAGTCCGCGGATACGATCTCTACAGCAATGCAATGATGATTCGCGATCACCGGAATGTACATATGCGTAAACCCCTCCCATGGCTTACCCCCGACACTAGGCGATATCCCAATTACCCACTAAAGCATGTACTCTGGCACGGTGTACGCGTCACCCATAAGTTGTCGCGACTGGTACTCTATGTCGACTGGTACGAACTCCGTGTTCAGTATTACACGACCAGGAACATAAAATGATTTCGGATATCGTTCAGCTTGCCTGCGCAATAAGTCCATGGCCGCGTCGATGTGCTGCATTAGAAATACCAAAAATTAATTAGAACACTGTAATGCATTGGCCAAAATAAATGTAAGCACACAACAAATTAAATATGCCACTTACATCGTCGGCGATCCAAGCCCCGGCGTCAACAATGTCCTTGAACCACTTGTACGGCTCCGAGATGATCCGAGATAATATCGTACGACTAACTCTGAAAAAGAGACACAAAAGATTGTATCGACAACAAATATTGTATATATGAAAAATAAACACGAATTATTTTGAAAATAGATAACTTACCCCGGCCTCATTCTCCTCCACTCGGACTCGAACGCTTTCCACTTGGCATTGTCCACCTCCCGGAAGAGATTGGGGAACGTCCCGTCTATGAACGTCCGCCTCTTCGCCTCCACTGTGAATGGGGATACGACGTATTGCGACGGCATCCTCGGTCTCTTCCCGATCGCCTGCTCCGGCACATCAACATCATACCTCTTTCCCTTCGCCACGATCGGTGACTCGACCACCGGCTCCCGCACCCCCTCGAACGCCCTCGATGCCTCCACATCTTCCATCACGACGTCCTCCACCACCACCACCTCCGCCTCCACATCCCCCATCGTCTCCCCCTCGGCCGCCCTGTCCACATCTACTGTCTCCCCCACTGGCCGTGCCTCGGGTACCCCTACATCATCCGCCAATAATGACTCTAATGCATCATCTACCCACGACGAGTGAAACTGCCCTCGATCTCGATCACCATCTCCGTGACTAAGTCTGTCACCACCTCGTGACCCCGCTATATCACCTCGGAGTGCTACAACCTCACCCTCAAGGTCTGATACATGACCGCGTAGCGCTGCAACATCATTACGTAAACTAGAGACCTCGCCACTCACGCCTCGTCCCATCTACCCTATCTCCTCGCGTAGAGCAGCGAGCCCATCTCTCATCTCTCGTCGTAGTGCTCCTACATCCTCTCGCAAAACGCCTATCTCACCTCGTATCTCCGCTCGCAAGACACCTACCTCCCCTCGTATCTCCCCTCGTAGCTCCACCATAAATGCAGATAGAACGTCATACAGATCGTCGTGCATATGAGATGCATGGGATGGGTGCCTGGATGGAGACGAATGAGATCTCATCGGTGGAGGTGATTGCATCGGCATCGGTGATGGAGGTGATGGCATCGACATCGGTATCGGTGGAGGTGATGACATCGGCATCGGTGGAGGTGATGACATCGGCATCGGCATCGGCATCGGCGACGGAGGTGATGGTAGCGCCATCGGCATCGACGACGGAGGTGATTCCCGGAATGGCGGTGGTGATCTGATCGACGGAGGAGATGATCTTCGATCAATTGGATCGTGCTCCTATACAGATAATAGTTAACTATTAACTGTATTTAAAATTGGTTAATTTTACAATAATAAAACAATAATTAATAAGCTAAATATACCATGTCTGAATCTACGTCGGGAGCGGGACTCTCATCGTCTGGCGTCGCCCGAGTAAAAAGGCCACGCGTGTATCGCTGACCCTCCTCCTCGATGGACGGTGTCAACTCAGCGAGGACTTCTATCTGACATATTGACATTTCACCGTGTTAATTACCATGTTTCGAGGATTTAAGAAAACATACAACATAAGTAACTAAATATAATACATACATCGGGATTGTCGAGGAGCGCTGATATTTGTTTGGCGAGCGGCCTGTATTGTGCTCGCCAGTGCTGCATCCGAGGACAGCGTGTCTCCAATCTAATCGCAAACCGCTCGGCCAAGATAGGGACAGTCTCGTACACCCATACCTGAAACAATTACAATTATTATATATAGAACCTCATAAAAATAAAATTCATTACGTTAAAATTTTACCTGCAAAGCCAATGGCAGGCCATACGCATCGTACTTCCGCTCGGGTCTGTCCCCCTTGGGCATTGAAAACGCCCTCCTGAAGATGCGTAGGGTATCGACGAAATATCTCTGTCCCCATGGATAGTTGTTGAATGTATCAATCTCCTCAACAACCTCCAAATGGAAAACGTCGATCGACGTCTTCCTGTGATGACACCTGAGCACGCTCTCGAGGATAAGCACCAAGCCCAGCTTCAGCTTGTCAGACATCTGGTCACAGTCCCTGAATGCTTTTTCCAATTGTGCCAAACTCACAGGCATTCGCTCCTCAAAATATGCATCCAGCAGTCTACTGTTCCTCTGAATACGGGCCCGTGCTGCTTCTTCTCCCGTACACTGCAATCCAGTGATGAGGGCAAACTCCGATATGGAGAACGTAGCTACCTTGCCCCCAAGATCAAAACGGAGAGAATCTGTGTCCACTGGCTTAAGCAGCCGACAGAGCAATGCATCCACTATCTGCCCGGAAAATTGTATCCTACTAAGCTCATGTAGTGGCCATAAGCAAGAACGACGCAACATACCCGCATGCTCCTCATCCAACAAATCAAGTACTGCTGTAAAGTTTGCAAAGTTACAATTCGACGTAACTTTGCCCGGAATCTGTCTCATAGCGTCGTCCAGATAATAGTCCATCCTGCAACATTTCAAATGATAGAAATAAATAACATAAATAATGGAATATCGAACAAGCAATTAAATTACATAAACAACTTGACATTTCTTTATTTCTTAACCAACTTAAAGAAATAATTCATTACTTACATATTAACTACCTATTTACAAGGGCAAATTACATAAATAACTAACTATTACTTAACGATCTCATAAATAAATAATTAAATATTACATTCACAAATAAATAATTATATATTAAATAAACAATATAATATTAAATAATTAACTAATTTACATAAATAAATATTACATAACCAATTCATATATATAATTACATAATAATTAAACAATTAAATATCACTTAA
This sequence comes from Osmanthus fragrans, assembly GCA_019395295.1. NCBI lineage: Eukaryota > Viridiplantae > Streptophyta > Magnoliopsida > Lamiales > Oleaceae > Osmanthus > Osmanthus fragrans. The sequence continues at coordinate 11,594 of JAEDXY010000042.1, read as the reverse complement.
CCAATTACAATAAATAATTAAATACAAAATAGACATTTAAATTAATTATAATTAAATATTACGTTAACCAATTAATTAATTGGTTAAAAAATTACATTACATAATTAAATATTAAATAAATAGTTAATTTACGTACTTAAATATTAACTACCAAATTATAATTAAATATTACATAAATAACTAAATATTACATATCCAATTCATCAAAATAATAATTAACTATTAAATAAATAAATAAATACTAAATAAATTATTTTAATTAAATATTAGTTAGCCAATTAATATATATAATTACATAATAATTAAGATTCTATATTAAATACTTAACTATAATTATAATTAAATATTACATTAACCAATTAATTAATTGGTTAAAAATTACATTACATAATTAAATATTAAGTTAATATTTAATTTACGTAATTAAATATTATCTACCAAATTATAATTAAATAATACATAAATAACTAAATATTACATATCCAATTCATCAAAATAATAATTAACTATTAAATAAATACTAAATAAATTATTTTAATTAAATATTAGTTAGCCAATTAATATATATAATTACATAATAATTAAACTTTCAAATTAAATACTTAACTATAATTATAATTAAATATTACATTAACCAATTAATTAATTGGTTAAAAATTACATTACATAATTAAATATTAAGTTAATATTTAATTTACGTAATTAAATATTAACTACCAAATTATAATTAAATAATACATAAATAACTAAATATTACATATCCAATTCATCAAAATAATAATTAACTATTAAATAAATACTAAATAAATTATTTTAATTAAATATTAGTTAGCCAATTAATATATATAATTACATAATAATTAAACTTTCAAATTAAATACTTAACTATAATTATAATTAAATATTACATTAACCAATTAATTAATTGGTTAAAAATTACATTACATAATTAAATATTAAGTTAATATTTAATTTACGTAATTAAATATTAACTACCAAATTATAATTAAATAATACATAAATAACTAAATATTACATATCCAATTCATCAAAATAATAATTAACTATTAAATAAATAAATAAATTATTTTAATTAAATATTAGTTAGCCAATTAATATATATAATTACATAATAATTAAACTTTTAAATTAAATACTTAACTATAATTATAATTAAATATTACATTAACCAATTAATTAATTGGTTAAAAATTACATTACATAATTAAATATTAAGTTAATATTTAATTTACGTAATTAAATATTAACTACCAAATTATAATTAAATAATACATAAATAACTAAATATTACATATCCAATTCATAAAAATAATAATTAACTATTAAAAAAATAATTAAATACTAAATAAATTATTTTAATTAAATATTAGTTAACCAATTCATATATATAATTACATAATAATTAAACAATTAAATATCACTTAACCAATTACAATAAATAATTAAATACTAAATAAACATTTAAATTAAATACTTAACTATAATTATAATTAAATATTACATTAACCAATTAATTAATTTGTTAAAAATTACATTACATAATTAAATATTAAATAAAAATTAATTTACGTAATTAAATATTAACTACCTAATTATAATTAAATAATACATGAATAACTAAATATTACATATCCAATTCATAAAAATAATAATTAACTATTAAATAAATAATTAAATACTAAATAAATTATTTTAATTAAATATTAGTTAACCAATTCATATATATAATTACATAATAATTAAACAATTAAATATCACTTAACCAATTACAATAAATAATTAAATACTAAATAATAAATAATATTTAAATTAAATACTTAACTATAATTATAATTAAATATTACATTAACCAATTAATTAATTTGTTTTTAAAATTACATTACATAATTAAATATTAAATAAAAAATTAATTTACGTAATTAAATATTAACTACCTAATTATATTTATTAACCACTTAAATAACTAACTTAACGATCTCATAAATAAATAATTAAATATTACATTAAATAAACAATTTAATATTACATAATTATAATTAAATATAAACATAACCAAAAAAATAATTATATATTAAATAAACAATATAATATTAAATAATTAACTAATAAATAAATAAAAAAATAATTAACTAAATTAATTAAATAATAACTAAATATTACTTAAATAAAATAAATAAATATTAATTAACTAAATAAATAATTAAATAACATTTAAACTAAATAAATATTATAAACTCCCAAACAACCGGATCCAAAGGCTCGGATCCAGACTTCTGGATCCATAAAATCGGATCCAGAGTCTGGATCCGGTTGTCCTCACCAAAAAAAAAGGAGCAGGCGGCCATAGCCGCCTGCTCCGAGGTCGCGATCGCCGCCTGCGTTGCAGGTGGCGATCCACCCACCTTTATCCCGCAATTTTCAATCTCAACACACACATTTTCAACAAATTAATGTTTCTAACAATGATTCGAGAAATGAACAAAAATAAATAAATACACTTTGAAAACAATGGATCTAGTGGGTTCAAAACTCACCTTCTTCTTCAACAACAAGGGAGAATCCGGCGTCTGGATCTGGAGAATTCGACGTCTGAATCTGGAGAATCCGATTGTCTGGTTTCTTCTTTTCGCTTTTCTCTCAAAAGATAAATGAGGGTAAATTTGGGTTTTACTTATTTTTAAAGTTTTTAATCATTTAATTTATTTTATCATTTTTTTAAAATTGGTCAATGGCCATTGTGAAAAAATGGTCGGGTCACCCGGCCATCTTCCACTATTTCCTCGAGGTAATGGTGGTGGTGGTGAGCTGGCATAGGGTTGGGTAGTTGGGTAAGAAAAGTTTTTATTTTCTCTATTTTTTTAATTTTTTAATATTTTTTTTAATATTTCACCTAACAAACAAAAAAACAAAAGAAAAAGAAATAGATTGAAAACATTCCCATCACCACTCCAACTCAATCCTACCTACTCGTTCCCTAATTTTACTTTTCGATTCTATAAAATGAAATTCGGACAAAGCACCACCCTGAAAAGGCTGCTTTCATTGAAAAGACCAAGTTTTGATGAAGAAATCAGAGTAAAGAATGTGATTATACATTGTAAAAAGAATTATTCTTTAAGTATACTTTTTTTTACATTGTACTCACAATGTATGGAACAGTCATTATTTTAATTGTGGACTCCACCCTTTGATTGTGAGTAGAGTGTGAAATTTAATGTCAAAAAATGTACTTGTAGCAAAACTCTTGTAAAAAATAAAAATGTCAGTTCCACGATTAAATATTTCATTTACCACTAAATTTTCACAAATTTTTTTCTAAATTATTTGAGTTGTCACTGAACTTTCAGAGTTGCTAATTTTTTTTCTAAAATATCACAGTTGCTTATTCAATATCAACTCGATAAGTTTAAAATGTTCATTTAAAGCAATATAAAGTGAGCTATTTCATACGTAAAAAAGAAGGACCAAACCATGAGAATGTAAATTAGCTATCGAGAACTCGACAAGGTCACCATAAACAACAGATACCCAGCGTTGAACATCAATGGCATGTACAATCAATTACAAGATACCACTGTATTCTCTAAAAAGAATTCTAAGAAGAATGACATTCAAAGACCATCTCCAATAGCTTATATGGACATTATGAATTTGTTGTCATATCTTTTGGTTTGACTAGCTCTAGGTTCTCCTATGAGTAAAATGAACCAAGGAAATTGGGCATTCAAAGTGTAGTTGAGTATGACAAATGGGAAAGAGAACGTGTTTTCAATGTTTTAAAAAATCGAAAATAGTAAAGAGAACGCCCCCTAAAACATTTTATTATAATAAGAGACACAATCTTTGATTTTTCAAGCTAAAAAATAGCAAGTGGATGTAGAATATGTTTCGACCACATGTTTTGTAACGCCCCAAATTTCACTATTTACTCGAGGCGCTACTCAAGTCAAAGTAGCCTGTAAATAAATATTTTCAAAAGTCGCCACAATAAGAAGGCAAACATATACTTTAAAAATCCATAGCAATTTAACACAAAACGCGGAAACATTACTTCTAAAATAATTTTTCTCACATTCAAGAGTCAATACCAAATATGATTGGCAAAACCAACATTTGCAAAAATACCAAAATTCAATACTTAAGTGTTAAAATGGAAATCAACTATTTAAAATTCCTTGTTCAAAATTTGAAATTCAAAAGTTCTACTATTAAATTAGAATTTGCCACGCTCGTTGCCTTGCCCTGCCAAACTCCTTAACCTGAAAGGGTGGAAAAATAGTGGGGTGAGCATAACGAATTATACTCAGTGGAGTTACAGCAATCAGTCCAAATTAAATCAAAATATGCAATCAAGTGGTGAACATAATATCTATACAACATACTATAGAATATGTACTGTGGGCATTCCCAAGGACCCAATTTCGATCCCGGACCTATTTACGGTCCCTGACAACATGGCATAAGCTTAGCAAATTTTAGCACTGTGGGCATTCCCAAGGACCCGATTTCGATCCCGGACCTATTTACGGTCCCTGGCAACATTTTCATATGTATAAACATCATATCACAATCAAAATCACACATCGAGAATTAACATGGACAAATAACCACAATTGCTTAAAAGTAAACCCCACCTCGAAGTCTTGAAAGTTTTCTTGGAAATTGAACAATTGAAATGTTACCGTGCTTCACACTTTGCCCGCGATCTCGTCTAGCAAGAACAAAATTAATTTAATTTAAGATACTAAGTTTAATTAAAATCTTTAAAACTTTTAGGGACTAAATTGAAAAGATTTAAAACTGAATTTTAAAAGTTTAAAGGGCTGAAATAACCTTTTTGGAAATTTATGGACTAATTTTAAAAGTAACTTAAAATATAGGGACTGCATTAAATAATTTGTAAAACTTGAAATTGAAATAATAAACATTTAAAACTTGGGGGCTAAAATGGATGACTTTTTAAAAGGTGGGCTTAAAGGATAAATTTCTCAAAAATCAATTATTTACATATAACACCCTATCTCTATCTCTCTCTCACTCGATTGCACAGGGAGAAGGGGAGAGGAGAAAAGCCGGCGGAGAAGTGAGGCGAAGTGGGTGAGCTCCGGCCAAGAATCGATGGTGTCACCGTCGCGAGGTAGCGCCGGCGATGGGGGTCAATTGGGGGTCCTTTTTGGGCGTCGACCGAGGCCAACGGTCGGATTTTCTTGGCTGTCCCCGGCGAGAACTCCGGCCAAAATATGGGTGGAGTCGAGGTAAGTGCATGGGCTTTGTGTTTTCTTGGTTTTGTGGTTGTTTGTGGTTGATTTTGGATGAAGTGGAGGTCGATTTGGGGGAAACAGGGCTGCCGTTTTTGGGTGGCTGCAGGTGGCGGGTTTGTGGTGGTTTGTTGGTGGTGGCTGCGTGATGGTGGCTCGACTGTGGGTGCGTGTTGTAGTCGGGTTTGGGGTGGTGTTTGCTTGTAGGTTGGTATGGCGGTGGTGGTTTGTGTGAATTGCAACAGGGTGTTGGCAGTCGGTTTGGGTGGTGATTGTGTGAAATTACATTAGACTGAGGCGAAATTGATGGAGGGTTTCAACATGGTGATGAATCTGTCAAGTTTTCAATTGGCAATTGATGAAAATTGAAGGAAGATGGAAACGTGAATTTCTTACCAATTTCTGTGGTGTTGGAGAGGAGGCCGTGGTTGAAGAGAAACTGTCGTGGAGTCGAGAGATTGAGAGAACAGGATGATGAATAGTAGGGCACGAAAAACGAGGCAATAAATTGGGATTTGAGTTTGTGTTGGAACAAAATTCTTTGGCTAATAGGATTTAATAAAATTGAATTAAAAGATAAAAATTTGGGTTTAATGAAATTGGATATTAAATAGAATTTCGAACATCAAAATTGGATTTAAATCGATAAGAATTTGATACTTTTAAAATTGTTTGAAATTTAACTCGATAAGTAAATATTGAAATTTTAAGATTAAAATCGTTTTCGAAATCCTTAAATTAATTGTTTTTGCTAGACAATTCGACGAACGTAAAATAATTCTAAACCTTGACGGAATGTCGTAGCGATATAATTTAAATTATGAAATTTGTACTTTTAAAAATTCGGGTCGCTACAACCTTCCCCACTTAAATAAATTTCGTCCTCGAAATTAAACTTACTTGAATTGAGAATGTCTGGATATTTGGCTAAAATCTCATCTTCTCTTTCCCAAGTTGCCTCTTCTCTACCATGTCTATTCCATTGGACTTTAACTAAAGGAATATCTTTGTTCCTTAAGGTATGAACTTTCCTCTCAAGTATAACTGCAGGAGTTTCCTCATATGTCATATCTTTGTTAACATCCAAGGATGTATAATTAACAATGTGGTCCGGATCATGGACATATTTTCTTAACATTGAGATATGAAAAACATTATGTACTGCTGTTAACTCTGGCGGTAAAGCCAACCTATAGGCAACGTTTCCAACTCTTTCCAAAATTTCAAAAGGTCCAATAAATCTTGGTTTAAGTTTCCCTTTCTGTCCAAATCTTACCACTCCTCTCATGGGAGCCACTTTAAGAAATACCTTTTCACCAATTTCAAACTGTAGTTCCTTTCGTCGCTTGTCAGCATAAGACTTCTGTCTGTCTTGTGCCATTTTAATCATTTCTCTGATCTTCTCCACAGCTTTTACAGTCTGTTCCACTATTTCTGGACCCAAAACTTTTCTTTCACCAACTTCATCCCAATGGATTGGTGATCTGCATTTTCTGCCATAAAGAGCTTCATACGGTGCCATGCCAATGGTAGACTGGAAACTATTGTTATATGCAAACTCAACCAAAGGTAGATGCGTTTCCCAGTTACCACCAAGGTCTAAAGCGCAAGCTCTCAACATATCCTCTAAAGTCTGTATAGTTCTCTCTGATTGTCCATCCGTTTGTGGATGATATGCTGTACTAAATTTCAATCTAGTTCCCATAGCTGTTTGCAAACTTTCCCAAAATTTGGATGTAAATCTAGAATCTCTGTCTGACACTATGGAAACTGGTACCCCATGCAATCTTACAATTTCTCTGATGTACAACTGAGCATACTGGTCTAAACTGAAAGTCATTTTCACTGGTAGAAAATGAGCAGATTTTGTCAAACGATCAACTATAACCCATATAGCTTGATGACCTTTAACTGATTTAGGAAGTCCCACGACAAAATCCATTGTTATATGTTCCCACTTCCATTCTGGGATTTCAAGTGGGTTCAACATTCCAAACGGACGTTGATGTTCAGCTTTAACTTGTTGGCAAGTCATGCACTTCTCAACAAAGGAGCCAATTGATCTCTTCATGTTTCTCCACCAATAAATTATTCGCAAATCCTGGTACATCTTCGTACCTCCTGGGTGTGCGGTATAAGGTGAAAAATGTGCTTCCTCTAAAATTTCCTTCCTCAAAGTTTCATCTTTCGGTACACACAGTCTTCCCTTAAATAGAAGAGTGTCATCAGTTGATACTCCAAAACCTTTAACACTGCCAGCTAGTACTCGGTCCTTAATTTTGCATAAAAATTTATCTTTACACTGAGCTTCTTTAATTCTGTCTCTGAGAGTCGGTCGAACAATCATAGTAGCTATAATTGCAGTTGTGTGATGTGGAGGAGCTACAACTTCAAGTCTCATGTTGGCAAAATCCTTGATCAATTGTTCTTGACTGGTTAAGGCAGCTAACTGCCCTTTACCTTTCCGGCTGAGTGCATCAGCAACAACATTGGCCTTGCCGGGGTGGTAGTGGATAGTACAGTCATAATCTTTAACTAACTCCAACCACCTTCTCTGTCTCATATTCAATTCTTTCTGAGTGAAGAAATACTTTAAACTCTTATGGTCTGTGTATATCTCGCACTTACTACCATATAGATAGTGTCGCCATATTTTTAAAGCATGAACTACAGCAGCCAATTCCAAGTCATGTGTAGGGTAGTTCTGCTCATGTGGCTTCAATTGCCTAGATGCATATGCAATCACTTTTCCATGCTGCATCAGCACGCATCCCAAACCTTGTTTCGATGCATCACTGTAGATTACAAAACCTTCTGACCCTTCTGGAATAGCCAAAACTGGTGCAGATACTAATTTCTGTTTCAATTCTTGAAAACTCTTCTCGCACTTTTCTGTCCACTGAAACTTCACTCCCTTCTTGGTCAACTGGGTCATTGGTCCAGCAATTTTTGAAAATCCTTCAATAAACCTTCGATAATAGCCTGCCAATCCCAAGAAACTACGAACTTCATTTATATTGGTTGGTGCCTTCCAATTAGTGACAGCATCAACCTTGGCTGGATCAACTTCAATACCATCTGCGGTAACCACATGTCCAAGAAAACCAATTCGGTCAAGCCAGAATTCGCACTTCTTGAATTTTGCATACAACTTTTCCCGTCGAAGTGTCTGTAATACAATGTTGAGATGCTCCTCGTGTTGTTCCTTGTCCCTTGAATAAATCAGAATGTCATCTATAAAGACAATTACAAACCGATCCAAGTATTGATGAAATACTCGGTTCATTAAGTCCATGAACACAGCTGGTGCATTAGTCAACCCGAACGGCATCACAGTGAATTCGTAATGTCCGTATCGAGTCCTAAATGCAGTTTTTGGTATATCACTGTCCTTAACCTTCAACTGATGATAACCTGATCTCAAGTCAATCTTGGAGAATACAACGGCACCCTTTAACTGATCGAATAAATCTTCTATTCGTGGTAAAGGATACTTATTCTTGACTGTGAGGCGATTTAACTCCCTGTAGTCGATGCACATCCTCATTGATCCATCTTTCTTTTTCACAAACAGAACCGGTGCTCCCCAAGGCGATACACTCGGTCGAATAAATCCTTTATCCAACAGTTCTTGTAGTTGTACCTTCAATTCCTGAAGTTCCTTCGGTGCCATCCTGTAAGGTGCTTTAGATATGGGTGCAGCTCCAGGTACTAAGTCAATCATGAATTCCACTTGTCTATCTGGTGGAATGCCAACTAGGTCTTCTGGAAATACATCCACAAAATCACGCACAACTGGTACATCTGTAACAGTTATCTCAGTTGCTTGAACACTAGTGATGCTCACTAGATATCCTTGATTTGTACTCTTTCTCAACATCCTTTGTGCTTTCAACACTGATATGACCCGGGGCATGGTTTTGACTTTTGTCCCGAAGAAAGTAAATTCACATTCTCCTGGTTTCTGAAAGAGCACTTCCCTCTCATGACACTTAATCGTAGCGTGATTGCAACTAAGCCAGTCCATGCCTAAAATAATACCAAAGTCCCTCATGTCTATTAAGTACAAGTCAGCCTCTAAGTTCTTCCCATCTATTTCAAACTTAACAGCTTTCGACATCAGATTAGTGATAATAGTTTCACCTGAAGGGATACTAACTTCTAAAGCATCATTCACACTTTCACATACATTCCCAATCTTAGCATGAAAACTAGTAGAGATGAAAGAATTCGTGGCACCGGAATCAATCAAAACAATAGCAGGTATATTGAATACTGATAGAATACCTGTTATCACATCTGGATCATTCTCTGCCTCCTTCTGAGTTAAAGCGAAAACTCGAGCCTTTCCTTTCCTGGCATCTTCCTTACCCTTGAATTCAGGACATTCACCAGCAAAATGACCGGATTTCTTACATCTGAAACACATTCCTTTCCCGAGTAAGCACTCTCCATGGTGACGCTTATCACACTTCGGGCATACAGGTTTCTCAGTGCTAGCCTTTTCTTCCATTTTTCCCCATGATTTTCCCTTCTTATTCTGATATCTGCCTTTGCCCATATTCTGACTGTCCCATTTCCTTTTCACTGATACCTCTGCGGGTTTCTGAGTAGTCTTTTCCAGGTTTAAGCGAGATGATATAGCTTGTGCTCGCTCAATTGCTTCGGCATAGGTAGTGAGTCCCAAACCTGCCATGATTCCTCCAATTTCTGGGCGTAGGCCCCTTTCAAATCTTCTAGCCTTCTTGATATCTGTGTCAACCAGATGGGTAGCATACCTGGACAGCTGATTGAACTTTGTTTCATATTCCACTACCGACATAGTTCCCTGTCTAAGTTCAAGGAACTCTGTTTCTTTCTGATCCCGGAAAGACTGGGGAAAATACCTCTGATTTATCAATTCCTTGAATCTATCCCATGTCAATTCAAGTTGCTGTGCCTCAGTTCTGGTGCGCTGATATGACTCCCACCAATGATCTGCATCCTCTTCAAGTTGGAACACAGCACATGACACTTTCTGAGCGTCCGAACAGGCTATATGTTTAAAGATCCTCTCTAATGCCCTTAACCATTCCTCTGCAGCTAAAGGTCCTGTCCGACCATTGAATGTTGGTGGTTTATATCTGCGAAACTGTTCAACCACCATGCTAGTATTGTCTGCATTAGCCTGTGGATTAGGGGGATTTCGTCGAGCTGTCGGGGCTTGTTGCTGAATGAGCCCCTGAAGTGCATTCACGAGATCCCTTATCGAATTATTTCCCGCATCGCCAGTAGCAGTCTGGCCTGGGGTAACTTGTCTTGCAGCAGTCCGATTCACGGGAACTCGATTTGTTCTACGAGACATTTTCCTAAATCACAATAACATTTGTCTCAACATCCACTAAGTTGTGAAATTCACAATGGCCATTTAGGAATAATAGAATCTAAACAGGAAAAATCATCGAAAAACACAGTAGAGCTTAAAGCAAATTTTATTATTATCTCAAATTTTCCAAAAGGAAAACAAATAATAAAATTGCAACCAATATCTATAACCCGAAATATGTTCTCCTACTGAATTTCCACAAATAGTTCTTCACACATCTCTATCTCATACAGTCCTTTTGGCATATCAATTATGAAGGTAAATTCTATTGAAATGGGTTACTTCATGTTTTAGCCTAATTCCGAGGACTAAATTTATAATTTTCAAATTTTTTTAAATACTTCACATCACAAGTTCAATTCCCAAACATAATAGCTCATGAAAAATTTTTATAACATGTACTGGATACAAACTTTCAAACATTTCAAACTGCATCAACTATAGCAAAATTTCATTCTCATGTAACTTTCTGTTGTAACAATCAATTTCAGATGCAGTTATATAATAAATTCATGGTATCCAGCAATTGAAAATTTTCAGACTTCGTCAAATAAAATTTTCTAAACATTTTACCTTTTCGGAGTAGGCGTGGCGCGGCAAGAGCGGGTAGCATTTAAATTAAATACTAAATACATTTTATTTTATTTTTTGAAAAATTTTCACAAGTCTACAGAAAGGTAAACATGTGCTCTGATACCACACTGTAACGCCCCAAATTTCACTATTTACTCGAGGCGCTACTCAAGTCAAAGTAGCCTGTAAATAAATATTTTCAAAAGTCGCCACAATAAGAAGGCAAACATATACTTTAAAAATCCATAGCAATTTAACACAAAACGCGGAAACATTACTTCTAAAATAATTTTTCTCACATTCAAGAGTCAATACCAAATATGATTGGCAAAACCAACATTTGCAAAAATACCAAAATTCAATACTTAAGTGTTAAA